>BKZX01017926.1:0-10153 GCA_014362285.1 Fagus crenata
GGTTGAACCGAAGCCTAAGTCAAGCTAGATTTTCTATACTTGCTAGTTATCCTGGACCTTAGCACTTGGTAACCTCAGAGGTTGACCCAAGTCTAAGTCAAGTTAGATTTAGAGTTCCCGCTTGCCAGTCATCCTGGACCTCAGCATTTGGTAACCTCGAAGGTTGACCGAAGCCCGAGTCAAGCTAGGGTTTGAGTTTTCGCTTGCCAGTCATCCTGGACCTCAGCATTTGGTAACCTCGGAGGTTGAACCGAATCCCAAGTCAAGCTAAGGTTTGAGTTTTCGCTTGCTAGTCATCCTAGACCTCAGCACTTGGTAACCTCGAAGGTTGAACCGAAGCCTAAGTCAAGCTAGATTTTGAGTTTTCGCTTACCAGTCATCCTGGACTTCAACACTTGGTAACCTCAGAGGTTGAACTGAAGCTTAAGTCAAGCTAGATTTTGAGTTTTCGCTTGCCAGTCATCCTGGACCTTGGCACTTGGTAACCTCGGAGGTTGAACCGAAGCCTGAGTCAAGCTAGATTTGGAACTTTCGCTTGCCAATCATCCTGGACCTCAGCACTTAGTAACCTCAGAGGTTGAAACGAAGCCTGAGTCAAGTTTCTTCAAGCTTTAAATCATTTCAAACTTTAAATCTTTCAAATTCTGAGTGCATTCGCAACTGTGTTGGCCCTGTGAAGCATTTTTAAGAAAATGGGACCACCCCAATGAAAGATGCAGTTAGATAGACAAATGAATCACTGCATTCATCAATAAAGCGATGCGTTGACTAACACATAGTCATTGATTCCAAGCAAGTTTCCAGGCAAATACATGTGCATTCTAGGAGGCATGTTAAGTCATGTGATATGGTCCATGTTCCATATATAAACTATTATGCTATATGCACAAAAAATGCATCAAAGCCTGCAAAGTAGGACTCCAAAGAAGTAGCAAATATCATGATAGGACAAATCAAAACATTGATCTGAACAATTGTCTTAAAGTTCAAGAGATCCAAATTTGTACTTTGCAAGTAGAGTCTAATAGTCGTAATATCAATTTAAAACCTCTAGGTTATCGCAATAAATGGCAAGAGCATATTAATGCTACAACTCAACTTGTTAACAATTTCCAACTCCATATTAAAATATGTTATAAGCACCGAGACTTCAGTGGAAAAGATTAGACTTAATCAGTCTACCATAAAGGGCACGCATCTAAAGACAAATTCAAGTCTAGAATGTGCATAAACTATTCGAGAAGAATTTATCATTTTCAGCATGTAATCTCATAGATTTGACGTGCTAAATAAACACTTTGCATGGAATGCATGTCAATGCAAACACACATAATAATAGCTATTTGCAAAAAATATTTGCATGGGGAGTTTTGCGTAAACGGCACGTCCATGTGTAATAAGAATGTAAGTGTTAACATATTTGAGCAAATATAACTACGTGTTATAAAAATCATATGTATTCTCATCATTTATTTTGTCATAATAATGATCATGTTTATATAAGAATAATTGGGTGGTTAATCATTAAGAATTAACCACCTCCCATCGCCAACAAAAAAAATGAAAACAATTTCATTTTAATTTTTGAAGCCTTAGCAAGATTGTGGTTTAAATTCCACAATATTTATGTTTCAACCCAAAATATAAATATTAAGACTATGCTCTCATGCTCGTGAACGTAAAACCATAGTGGTTTAAATAACATTTTATGAAACAATTATAGCAAATCACTAATTAAGGAAGTTGCATAAAAAGTAAGTTAAGAAAACTTAGCTTCGAGGCGAGGCCATAAAGGCCTTGAGGATGAATTTGGACCGTAGAAAGCCCCGTTCTGTCTCAACAAATTTTTTTTTTTTTTTTTTTTTTTTCTGCTGTGCCACGTGGCATGATGACTGGAGATTTAGGGATGACCTGGTGAACCCATGGAGCAACACGTGGCACCAACGTGTGCCGATCGCGTGCAAGCGTGTGCCAGGCACACATGGACATGTGCTGAGCGTATGGGCGCGCGTGGAGATAACTGCCGATGCCTCATCAATGCGTAGAGGTGCGTCCTAGCTCTGATGAGGGAAATTTTGGCGGGGGCAGATAGATCGGCCTTCTACGAATCTGATAGTGGTGTCGGTTGAGCTAATCGGAGCACGAAAGCTCGTGTTCTGGATCTCTCAAGATTCGGAGTCGCAACGGCGCGTGGGCAAAGTTACTGACTCTTTAGGCGGCACGTGACGCCTCCGATGGCGGTTTTTCACCGTGGAAAGATAGATCGGAGGTTGATGTATCAAGTTGTGGTTGTATTTGTCCAAGATGATGCCTGGAACACCTATTTCGGAGATCGTGATGGCTCGACTGCGCGTGGTGGCACGTGGGCCTTCGATGGAGGAGATTCCACCGCCAAATGGTAGATCGGCCAGAGAGGAGTCCGCAATGGCTGCCGGTATGCCATTTTGGGGCCTGGAAGCTTGTGTTCTGGGCTTCGAACCGTGCGGCAGTGTTGGAGCGCGTGGACAGCGTCACCGGTTACTTCTTTGGCGCATGGGAGCGTGTTACTTCTCCGATGGAGTTTTTTGCACCGTACAAAGATAGATCGGAAGACTATCTATCCGTTGGTGCTGGTCTTGGTCCAAGCAGATTCCTGGAGCGCCGATTTCGGAGAAAGTGGTGGTTCGGCCGCTCATGGTGGCGCGTGGGGAGCCTAGCCGATCATACCAGAGGCGCGTGAGAGCGTGTGGAGGGTCCAATGACGACGATCTTTCAGGTTTTTGTAGATTGAGCGACGATCTATCCAATGGTCGAGGTGGTTACTCAATGGGATGCTTGGAAGCTCGAGTTCCGAGGCTCACCATGCTTGGCAGAGCTTGGAAGCTCGGAAGTAGCCTTTGTTCATGCCAAAACTCCGAGAAATGCGGTTCCCATAGAAGGTGCCAATTGTAGGAGGTCAAAATAGCTCCTCTAATTTATTTTTAGGGTCTGAACTGCATGTTCTGGTTTTGGTGTGGTTGGGGAGAAAATGGGAAAATGACACCGGATTTACCGTGGTTCGGCAAATGAGGCCTATGTCCACTTAGTCTTTTCTTACTCATCATTGGTCATGCCTTTACAATAGAATGAGAAGGCCCTTATATAGGCTACATGGGAAATAGGGAGAAAGGTATACAAACAATTGGGCCTAACTTAAATGCGTTAGGCCTAAAAATATAATGGATTGGGCTTTTGGGCCCTAATATAATACGACACCACACAATCCATTCATCATGACCTATAGCCAAACTATTTCTCTTCTTTCAATGGCCACACCTGAAGCCCATATATACATTGTACTTTTAAGAAAAACTCTTCATCTTCTTTCAATGACCACACCTGAAGCCGAAGCTATAGCCAACCTATTTTTCTTTTTTCAATGGCCACACCTGAAGCCTATATATATATATATATATATATATATTGTACTTTTAAAAACTCCTCATCACGTCTATATAGGAATACCATTTGTCAAAGATATTAGCCCACCTGACAAGTATAGTACCTAGAACTAAAACAATAGAACTAAATCAATCTATATGTACCAATTTCACACCAACGTATATGATCTTTTATGCTACCGGGACAAAATAGTTTAACCAATGGCCAGAAATCATCAAAAATCAAATCGGTTTACTTTATTTGTTGGCCGGATTTCTTCACAAAAAATATATTCAATGAAATAGAATAAGATTATATGCTCTTATCTTAAGAATTCTCCAATTTATCTTTTTTTGAAATCCTTCAAATTCTTGCCGTCAAAGAGTATCTGTTGGTATCCAAATAAAGTTTAGAACTCTATTTATATCCTAATATTATTAGGGTTACAACTCATTTATTTTTATTTCTAAAGACTCTTAAAATAATTGATTTATTTGTATTTTTACCCTACGCTTAAAATTTACTAAATTACTCACTTAAACAAAAATTCTTATCTTTCCACATGTGGGTTACGGGTATTACAGTGGTCTTAGAGCAACTCCAATAGTACTCTCTATTTTATCTCTATATGTACACTATTCGACAACTCTCTATTTATTTTTTCAGACAAACTCTCCAGCAGTACTCTCTATTCACTCTCTATTCTATTTAAATATACTTTTTTATTCTTTCTTTATTCTTTTATCCCATTTAAATATTATATTTTTTATTCACTCTTTATTATTTCTTTATTCTTTCTTTTTCAATATTTAAAGATCCCAACGGTCATATTTTTCCAATGGTCATATTTTCCCAACGATCATATTCTTTTAGTATAAATAGGACTATTTCATATCTCTAATTTCCATTCACCTCAAACCAAATTTTCTCTTTCATTAATCTCAAACTCAGTTTACTCACTCACTATCAAACCCAATTTGCTCTTTCATTATCAAACCCAAATCTTTCATATACTATAGCTCGTGATTATCAAATGAAGGCTCATGATTATCAAATTAAGGAAATGGAAATGGCTCTTCTTGAGTCCGACTCTGATGATGAAATTGAGATACTTTCAATTTTTGCAATGGAAGAATAACGATTGAAAAGAGAGCGAGCATCAACATCACGTCGTGGTTCAATTGTAGGCCGCAAGGTCATCAAGCGCGATTATTTGCAAGGCGAAGCAAGGCTTTTTCGTGATTATTTTGTAGACTGTCCAGTTTTTCCTCCTCATTTATTCCGAAGGAGGTTTCGGATAAGTCGTCCACTTTTTTTTCGTCTTCAATCTGCACTAGAAGCGCATGATCCATATTTCATCCAAAAAAGAAATGCTACTAGAACGCTTGGTTTGTCATCCCTTCAAAAGATAACTGCTGCACTAAGGATTCTCGCTTATGGAGTTGCAGCTGATTCTACTGACAAGGATGTGAGAATTGGAGAAAGCACTGCAGTAGAGAGTCTAAAAAAATTTGTTAAAGCGGTGGTTAATATTTTTTCTGAAGAGTACTTAAGATCACCAAATAGCAATGACATTGCTAGGTTGCTCGCGGTTAAAGAAAAGCGTAGATTTCCAGGAATGTTGGGAAACATTGATTGCATGCATTGGAAATGGAAAAATTGCCCGACAACATGGAAAGGTCAATATACTGGTCATTCTCGTGAACCAACACTTATTTTGGAAGCAGTAGCTTCAAATGATCGTTGGATATGACATGCATTTTTTGGTCTACCTGGGTCTCATAATGACATCAACGTACTAGAGCATTCTTCTATATTTACGGAGCTTGCTCAAGGGCGTGCTCCTCTAGTGAATTACTCAATCAATGGTCATGATTATACAATGGGGTATTATCTTGCTGATGGTATACATCTACAATGATCAATTTTTGTAAAAACAATCTCAGCTCCACTAGAAGCAAAGAAAAAACACTTTACTAGAGTTCAAGATGCATGTAGGAAAGATGTGGAATGTGCATTTGGAATACTTCAAGCAAGATTTTCAATTGTGCATGGCCTGCGCGCTTTTGGGATGAAGCAACTCTCAATGATATTATGAAAGCATGTATAATATTACATAACATGATTATTGAAGATGAGCGCAATTCTAATGGAGTACAACAACATGACGATTACGAATAAGTGCCTGAAAGCATCCCTACACCCACGTCACGAGAGCTTACAATTGAAGTTCAGAATTTCATTCAATCTCATATTCGCATTAGAGATAGAGAAACTCATTCTCAACTCCAAGCTGATCTTATGGAGCACTTGTGGCAATTACATGGCCAATCATAAGATTATCTAGTTTTAATTTTCATGCTTGCATTATTTATTTATGTTACTTTTTATTGTAATTTGAAGTTTATCGAATCTATATATATTATTCTTGTGAAAGTTCTTTAAAATTCCATTATCAAATAAAAAATATATTAACACATATAACTTGCAAAACCAATGCTATATATATTTTACCACATTAACGTTCAAAGTAATAAATTGAGTTATCATAATTGCCTTCTCCTCTTTCAATGTTTCCCTCTCTTCTTTCATTCTTTCCCTTTCCTCTTTTATTCTTTCCCTTTCCTCTTTCATTTTTGCCAAATGAATTGATTCTTCCTCTTTCATTCTTTCCCTTTCCTCTTTTGTTTTTGCCAAATGAATTTTTTCTTTCTTAATACAAAGACACTTATTCTTTAGCTCCATGAACTCAACATGACCCCTCTCAAGAAATTCCATTCTCGTTTCATTGATTTTTTTTTTCTTCCACCATGGCATTCAACATCTCCTCCACATTTGAACTAGAGAACCTTCGTTGCTCTTTTGTTTGTTCAATCAAGCTTTTTCAACCTTCCTACCCAGTGGTCTCTCCAAGTCTATGTTGGAAGCATTTGCGATATCTTCATCTTCTAGATTTATCGAGTCTAGAGAAGATGTTGTCTCCATTCTCCTTCTTGGTGTCTCATTTTGATGACTATTCAACCATTTTGGTGCGTACTTCAACACATTCCAACAATGTTCAAACATAAATTTTTTGCCATATGCTTCTTTATACAATTGTTTTGCCTGATCAATCTAAAAAATTCCAACAATAAAAACAATTAATATTTTCAATAGTTAAAACAAATTGATGCATTAACAAACTTGAAGAGTTAATAAGATGCACCTTGTTTTCTTCAGTTATACCACTTTGATGCAATGATTCAATCTTTGCCAAACACCCAGAATATTTATTGGTTCAAAGTTGAATAG
Source organism: Fagus crenata (assembly GCA_014362285.1). Classification (NCBI taxonomy): domain Eukaryota; kingdom Viridiplantae; phylum Streptophyta; class Magnoliopsida; order Fagales; family Fagaceae; genus Fagus; species Fagus crenata. The sequence continues at coordinate 6,691 of BKZX01017926.1, forward strand.
TTGACCACCGTTGCTGAAGAGAACCTTTAGTTCGCTTAGTTTCGGAGGTCGTATGAGCATGATAATATTCATAAATTCTCATCCACAATATTTCATATGTTTGATCATTGCTTTGCACCGAATCTTGGCTAATAGCGAGATATGAAGATACAAGAGTCAACTCTTCTTCTATAGTAAAATTGGACTGACGTGTTTTAAGCTTTCTAGTGGATTCAACTTGGGATGGAGATGGATTACTATTATGATCGCTTACATTTGGGGTTTCCATCATATACTCGTTGTACATATCTTCTAGAAGATTAACAAAATTGGGGGTTTCATTTTGAGAATTCATCCCTAAGTGAAAATACAATACAATATTAGGTATCAATCACACATGAAAACGTATGTAGAAGAAAAACTGTTGCAACTAATTCCCTTTTCTGTGACTAGATAGAGCATAATTAGTTTACTACATGAAAAGCACAATTCACACAACTCATCAATGTAATAGTCTCATTACCAAACAGAACCAACCTATAATTTCATAACTCCATGCTCATTTTGAGGCCAAAACCCGAAACCAAAGGTACAGATCCATTATTTTTAAAAAACAATCCCAGTTGAAAATATCAAACACCCAGTACACAAAACCTCAACACACAAACCCTAGTTCAATAGAGAAACTAATTCCATTCAAAATCATATACTAGACACAAGTTGCAGAAAATTTGCAACTAATTGCAGAAAATGCATAAATTATATATAACTGTAAATTGCAGAAATTACAAGACACACAAACCCACCACAGCTTCCGGCTTACCCTTTCCCACCTATCCCATCCCACCCCCATTGGTCAGAACCTCAAGCTTTCCCCACCTTAACCAATGGCCTATCCCATTCTATCACCTCTGCCTTTCCCTACATAGGCCATACAACACCCACACACTTACCAACCTCCATACACCACCAAACCTCTCACAGACACATCACAAACAAACCCAATTCATACTCGCCCCAGTCCACACAGACCAACCTCACCGAATCAACCCCGAGATAAAGCCACCAAATTGACATGATTTTGAGTTGAATGAATGAAAAGAGAAGGAAGTGATGATATACCTCACGCCGTTAACCACCACCACGCCGGAAGAGAGAAGGAAGAGATCGGCAAGCCTAGGCCGAGATCAGCAAACCCAGGCCGAGATCGGCAAGCCCAAGCCACTGAATCAACCACCACGCCGTTAACCACCACCACGCCGAGATCGGCAAGCACAAGCCACCGAATCAACCACCACACCTTTAACCACCACCACGCCGAGATCGGCAAGCCCAAGCCACCGAATCAACCAGTCTTGCCATCAACCACCACGTTTCCAACTGGCAAACCCAAGCCCGTTTCGTGCATCAACAGAAAACCCAAAGAGAAGAGAGAGCACAGAGAAAAGAGAGAGCACAAAGAGAAGAAAGGAAAAGAGAAGGAAGAGATAGAAAAAATTGTATGAAATGAGAAAAAAGAAAAAAAATAAAAGTTATATACTCGTATGGGCACAGAGAAGAAATAGGTTTTTTAATCGGATACAAAGTGTACAGTAGCTTTTCAAAAATGAAAAGCTACTGTACACTTTGTATCCAAAATTGGAGATAGAGAGTGAATTAAGAGGACTGCTGAAGCAATTATTTCTATTTTACTGTCTATTTGTGGAGATAGAGAGTAAATTTAGAGCACTGCTGGAGTTGCTCTTAGACTTTTTGAACTTGTCACTGCCTCTTTATTTTCCCCTTCGTTAATACTTGTAGCTATCGTGTACAACTTCCACATTTCGTAAATGCTCCTTTCACTTCTTTTTTTTTTTTTTTTTGGTTGAAAAAATGCTCCTTTCACTTTATTCTCTCCTTTATGATTGTTTTTATCGTCATTTCAATATCCTAATCACCATGGGATCGAGATTTTTCCAACTTTTAATCTTGATTGTCTAATAAAAAATAATTTTTTAAACATTTTTTAATATATCAAATCAGATGTCCATCCGTCTCAATCCATCTTAATGAAGGTTGCACATGCTTAATTAAGGATCCATATATTCCTCACCCACGTCATTGCTTGCTAGTGGCAAAAACCCATCCTCTAGAAGTTCCACAAGAACATTGACAAATTGACCAACTATTACGAAGTTCATGACATCAAAAAGTACCGCCCTCACGAGCTATCATCAAATCAAACTTTTATTTTGGATTATTAGCAACCATTCTGTAAATCGAATATCAATCCTCATCTACAATATTCACAGTCTTTTTTGTGGGTATAGTATCCACTCAATTAATACCATTAAATGTGATATAAGTACTAATATATGTGATGTTGGTACTATCCAATGTGATGTTTGTAATATCTATTTTCTTTTTATATATATTAAATTTAAATAATAAATAAAAATTTAGGGTACCTAGCAATGTGATGGTAGGTACTATCATGTGTGACATTGGTACCATTAATATAAAATTTCATCTATTAAAAATACCATACCCATATAGATATTGTAGAATTATCCTCAATCCTCTAAATAGTGCCAAGTATGCAATCTAAGGTAAATGTTAATGGACCACAAGCTTGCTATATATTGGCATTTGCAAAAGGTACCAACCAAGCTTCTTGCTTGGTTTCTATGTCATATGTATTGTCCCTTAATACCATTAGGCCAAGAGTTGGTTTTATTGAACACCTTTTCCAATGTCAATTCTAGCTCAATATAAATCCTCTTCAAGGTCCAAGCATCATGTCCACACGTGCCATTCTCCACTTTTCCCCACATGTGTGCATTGCTCAACTGCCGCCGCCGCCACCACCACCACCACCACCACTACCAAGCCTAGGCCCAACCTTGACCAATTAGTAATTGAACCACGGCTCAATCCCTCACCAATTCTTCATGACTCAAGTTTGATATCAACATGGACTCATTGTGCATGGGTAGCATGTGGGTGTACCACGGTGCTAATCTCTTTATCTTTTGAGAAAATACGATAGCATTTTATTAAGCAACAAGTGGGCAAGGAAATCTCGATTAAGGCAGTATCGCAAGCTATTCCTTCCTATGCAATGAGTGTCTTTCGACTTCCGAATGCTCTATGTGATGAAATTAACTCTATGCTTAGCAACTATTGGTGGGGGCAAAAGAATGGAGAAAGGAAAATTCATTGGCTTGGTTGGAAGAAGCTAGCATGTTCTAAGAAAAAAGGTGGAATGGGTTTTAGAGATATACGGCTGTTTAATTCAGCACTATTGGCCCGCCAATGCTGGAGGCTTATTTAACAACCCCACTCACTCCTCTTTCGAGTGCTTAAATCTAAATATTTTCCACACTCAACTTTTCTTGACGCTAAGCTGGCCCAAAATGCTTCTTATGCTTGGAAAAGTATAATGGGTGCTCGAGATGTTATTCATGATTATTTCGAGGGTTTATTAATGACCGTTGAAATAGGT
>BKZX01017949.1:0-11926 GCA_014362285.1 Fagus crenata
AAATGAATGACCAAACAATATAAAATGTCAACAGATGTATAAAAAATAGCAAATGGGTGCGACTAAAACAAACCTCTCCAAATTTGTATAAGTGACTGAACCATTTTCACTTCTGAATGGGTTTGTGAGAGGGATGAATAATTTCTAAACTGCTAATTAAGAATATCTGCCAAACCCAAATGAGGAAATATTCTAACATGGAGCTATGAAGATAGTACGCAAATATACATTGGGAAGTCAAACAAACCATCTATGGAAGCATCCCCCTCAAGTTCACCGACACTTTGACATTAAATGCAACAAACATCCTGATGTGAGGAAGCCTCAAATTCACTAGGAAATTGCCATATCCAATCAACTAGAATTGTCGAAGATATCCAAATTGGTGAACTTAAAGATGCATCACAATTTGGGTCTGCCTAATGTAAACAATCACAAATCATTGACGATTATCACATAATTATGGGCATCTGGTTCAAAAAAAAAAGGAAAAAATAACCTGGAAATCATTAGCTTTCCTTGGTGAGAAAGTGACCGGTACATATGGCCCATCCCATGCATGTTATAGTCAATCTGACAAAAAGAAAGTCTTAGATATTATAAACCACTAATTTATTCGGGAACAATTTTTTTTTTTTTTTTTCATATTTATTAGACATCCCCCAAATACAAAGTCCAATTCAACGATTCACATATAGGGACGTATTTACCAGAAATTGGAGAATAAAGGGAATATGTGATTCATGGGGCTTGGAAACCAACAAGCTCATCATGGAACCCCATATAGATTGCTTTCTTTTGTGCTTAATGGTGAGCCTAGCACCAACATCTTGCAACAATTGGCACTCCAAATTAAGACCTATCAAAGTCACTCCTCATCTCTATTTCGGATGATTTTTCCATTGTTCCAGCACATGGAATTGAGAACAGATCATAAGCAGAAATTTGCTTGTTGACCTGCAAGAGATTGCCACAAATTGAGAGACTTAATAGGGTTGTCAGACAAGGCTGCAACCATGTACATGTTATTGCTTTGAACTAGCATTACCTTTAAGCTATAAAAGTTTAAAATAAAGTCAATTTATGAGATATTTGCAGGGCAGCAGTGCAGCAGTGCAGAGGACATATTCTAGAGACACTAAATAGCATCCAACACAGTTTAAAACAAAACCCATTTCAACCAAACATACCTTCAAAGCAATCTCAAGAGAAAAAGATACAGCTTGAGTGTATGCATCACCTCTGCAAATGAGCAAGAAAAAGGTTTAAATCTGCAATTAAAAACAGGAATCATATCTAAAGCATAGATAGAGAAGAAAAAAAGACAAACAAAACCACATAACACATTAACATTAGGACATAGGCAAACTAAATTTTGCATCAGGATATATATAAAATACGAATCCACAATATCATCTAAAAAAAAACTTCATCATAACTAACTAGGATTGGCAAGATAAATCTTTTTTGTTTATTGTTGCCATATGCTTAATTCCTAAAAAGTTATTAACCTTCCTTGTGTGGTTGAAGCGATACATTTGCACATGGCACTTATGGCACATATAAATAGGGTAAAAGCTACACAAACAAGATGGATAATTTAGTCCAGAAACATAATCTTCAAAGAAAGCGTAAGAAAGAGTAAATTTGTCAAACTCTCTTCATATGGATAGAGAACTAATATTTGCTTTACATAACATTCAATCTCTGTTATTTCAACAACATTTGTTTCAGTTTTGAATTATAAATGTGTGATAAAAATAAAGTTTGCTTATCACTGTGATTGATTCAGCACCAGAAAATGGAAAAATATATATATATATATATAGTTTTTTTTTTTTTTTTTTTTGTAATTTATATTCTTTCTCGTGTGTAATCGAAAAGAGAAACAAAATTAAAAGAGGAATTTTTTTTTTTATAAGAAAATAAAATTTATTGAATGAATCAGATTACCAAGGTTTGCACTTAGATGGCAACATCAAGAAAAGTTACAACAATCAACAAAATCTAACAAAGTATAATATGGATGACAAGGTAATACTGCCATCCAGTCAAACAAAACTTGTAGAAGGATCATCTTCAACTCCGTCGTAGTCCTTTCCAAACCTTCAACTCCTCTTAAAAGTAGGTGGGACTTGGATAGAAAGTTGAGATTTAGAAAAAGTATGTCCTAATTTTCCCCCCTTTTTCTCAATATGACAAAAGGAGAAAAATAAAAATCATTTTCTTTGTATTTATTTTCTCCACATAACCAAGTTACTTGTGCAAAATTATCTAGGAAGCTCTTTATAACTAAATAAAACTTCATATGCCTATTTTGAATACTGCTTAAACCCAACATAGACTAATCCAAGTTTTTTGATCACATTATATGAGAACCAAGAAATATATAACAAGAATAATCTTACTCTATGGATGTGCAAGCAAGTCTTCTGAACCTCTGGTGTAGACCCATATATTGCTATACAGAAACCTCATTTGCTTTCCCACCTTAAAAAATTCAATAATCCAATTAGAGAAGAAAATTAAGAAAGGCCATACGATCCTACACAAACAAACAAGTCTTACATATAAAGAATCATTCAAAAAGTTTAGGGAAAAGTACACAAAACCCACCGGAACCACTTCTGTTGTTTTGAATGTAAGACTTGACCTCTCTGTGGTATTGTTCTATATGTAAACCATTGAACATCCATGAAAATAACGATGAGTTGCTTATGTGATGACACATGTCCGTATTTAGAGCTGCTTTTTTCACATAAAACAATACATACATTATTAACAAATTACATATAAAACAATACACAAGGAGATTAAGTGTTAAATTTAAAACTTCAATGGAATTTCATGTTTTATCGAGAAACCACATGGGGTTTTGTGTATTTTCCCCAAATGTTTGTTTGTTGCCAATGAGTTATAACTCAATTGACACTTCCTCCAACCATTATAATGGGATGAAGGGTGAGGTCATGGGTTCAAAACCCATTGAGTGCGTGTGTAACTCTTATCGATACTAATTCTTTTTAAAACACCATTAAGGATATAAATTTTGTACAATTCATTTTTATGAATAACATTTTCCTAACCAAGAAAATCAAGAAAAACGACATCCCAAAACTATCATGGACAAAGTTTGGCTGTTAGAGAGAGAGAGAGAGAGAGAGAGATTTATACGGCATCGTTTGGAGTGTTAGTAGAGTACCTTGGAAGCAGATATCGAGGCCGGGATTGGCACGGCAATGTAGTAGTCCATTTGAATCTAGCTGCGAATCTGCCATTGAATCTCTTTGAAAATTTGCTGTTGGGAATGAAAGAAGCAAGGTTATGAATTGTGGGCTTCTGAGGGAAAATAAAAAGTTTTTAATATTTGGCGCAAGGGAGAGAAGGAAGAAGCAAGGTTATGAATTGCGGTAACATACTTGAATACAATATTGAGAATATTATGCATGCTCATCCTATTGTACATTTAGGTAAAATTATTGCAATTATTGTAATTATTAATTATTTCATTAAACAAAAACTAGGTTTATTTTACTGCATACTTATTTAGATACAGTAATTACAAGAGCTATTAATTCGGAACAAGTGCACACGTGGGTAACTGTGCTAGCGTTTCTCAAGATAAAATAACAATATTGTAAGCATCTTACAAACCACTAATTCATTTGGGAACAAAATTTTCATATTTATTAGACATCCCCCAAATACAAAATCCAATTCAATGATTCAAATGTAGGGACATATTTACCATAAAGGGAATATGTGATTCATGGGGTTGTAAGCTTCTATCAAGAACTGCGCCACCTTGACAAGAAAGCATTCTCATATATCAGCAAAATGAAAATAAATAGAGGAATCTACATAAAAATCACCTAAGTCTTAAACAAAATTTAGAGGCAAGAAAGAAAGATCAACCAAACATAGGTGACAATGTCTGCAATAGTAAATTAAGTGATGCATTTGAATGAACACTGAACATATCCAGAGATCTGTTTTAGCACCTAACTAAGAAACGTAGATGCTTGGGTGACAAAAACTTCTACAAACAATACTTTCTTAATCTAACTTGCAAAAGCCACAGCAAATACCAATCAATTTGTTGCAACTTTTGAAAGGAGGACAGTAATTAATATACATCACTCTCAAAATTCAAAAAAGAAAAGAGAGAGATGGAGAGCAATAACAAGGATCAATTCTTTTTGAAAGCACTCCAAATCATGCGTAGGAACCATGAAGGATCACATCCTATATGCTTATTGACAAAAATCATCTATGACATGTCAACATAGACCTTAAGTGTACAACTCTGTAAAGTAAATAAAATGCCATGATAGATTAGGAAAATAAAAACTAGGTTTATCATACTGCACACAAGATATAATTATTACAATAACTATAAATTCAAAACAAGTGCATTTACCAGCTTATTCAGATCCTTCTTCACCTATGTAGGTTCACTCGAAAAGTTTTCATAAACCAATCTGGCCTTCTTGAGATGACAACATGTCCAATAAGAAGTCCAATTACCAATCCGCAAGCATATCCTATTACTACCGCTTTCCAATAAAATCCTTCTCCAAATGATGATTCATGGCTCAAGATAGAAGTTGGTGTCTCATTATTTTCACATTTCTTTAACGGAGAACCGCACAATCCGAAGTTTCCCTCAAAAGAGGAACTTTCAAATGTCCAAAATTGTCCACCTTGAGGAATTGGACCAATAAGTTGGTTTTGGGAGAGGTTTAAATATTCAAGAAATGTGAGACTTATTAGTTGCTGAGGGATTTCTCCTAGGAACTTATTTTGAGAGAGATCCAAAGATTGGAGCTCAGTTAGGTTCCCAAAGGATGATGGGATAGGGCCTATGAAACTGTTGCTTGATAAGTTGAGTACAATTAATTCCTTGAGATTCCCCATGGTATTTGGAATTTCTCTGTAGAATCTGTTGTTAGAGAGATCAATAGCTATGAAGATGGTCAGGATCTTTACCAACTCCATTTCTAATCCCTTATTCATCACAGTTATTGAGTCTTCATAATAACCAAAGTCATCCCCCATGTACTTGGTTTTGAATTAATTTTCCCATAGACCATTAGCATTGCATTCCAAGTTTTGAAGTATTCTAATGGTAACCTACCAGTGAAATTATTGTGAGAGAGATCGATAACATGCAACTTGGAAAAGCCAAAATTGGTATGAGAATCCCATATAGGACCCTGGAATCCATTTGCTCGCAAGATAAGAATTTGTAACTCTGGCAAAGACTCCAACCAAAAGGGGAAAATGTCATTCATGTTGTTATTTCCAAGATTCAGGACCTCTAACTGTCTACACTTTACCAATGATCGCAGAATCTTCCCTTCTATTTGGTTGAGACTCACATCCAGTGTCCTCAAACTGCTTCCTTTTATGAATGTTTCAGGCAATATTCCTTGAAAACTGTTGTTTCTCATATTCAATACTGAAAGAGAACTGTTAAAGTTACCTAAACATTGTGGAATCTGACCAATCAAGTGGTTGTTAGATAGATCAAGGACTTGGAGAGAATTTACCTTGCAAATCATTGAAGGGATTCTTCCAGTCAGATTATTGTTTGAGGCAAAAAAATATTTGGTTGACAATGGGGGAATTGGAAGCGATCCTTGCAACATGTTGGAACCCAAGTCTAAATATTCCATATTTTTCCAAGGAAGAACTGTTAATGGATGTTCAAAATTGCCTAAAAGGTTAAAAGACGGATTCAATCTATTCAATGTCTGTTTTCCAACATTCTAGAACCATTTGGGTACTTTGCCTTCGATTTTGTTATTGGAAAGCTCTAGATATCGTAATTGATTTTGGGCTTTCAAGAAAACTGGAAATTCACGTAAATTGCAAGAAGACAATTCTAGACCTTCAAATTTTGGGAGGGTGGAATTGATCTTTCCTTTTGAAATGAACAAATCATTATTTGAAAGAGAGAGATATTTAATGTTTTTGAGCTCAAAGAAAATGTTTAACTCCATCATGCCTTTTACGTTGATTGAAGAAAGATCTAGATCTTCAAGGTAAGTGAAATTAGCAATTGACCTTGGAATTGGTTCATATAATTTGTTTCCGCTCAAAGACAAGACCTCCAATTGAGATGAAGAGATATTTTGGAATTTGAGAGGGCCAATCAATTGATTGTCATTGAGATATAGTATAGAAGTTATTGTAAACAAAAATGAAGGGATAGGGCCCGTGAATGAGTTATGGTCCAAGATAAGGGAGGGCAAATGAGGTGATCTACTTATTTCAAATGGGATTGGGCCTACCAACTGATTGTTTGAGATATCTATCCAATCGAGCTTAGTGAGGTTTATTAGTGAAACTGGGAAGCTGCCATCAAAATTGTTACTATCAAGTTCTAGTCTTTCTAGTTGTGTAAGGTTTCCTAGGTAAGACGGTATTTCCCCATGAAAAAGGTTATTTCTAAGATCCAGATAAGTGAGCTCTGCAAGGTTTCCCCATGTGGATGGAAGTTGACCATGGAAATTGATTGATAAGAGGGAAAGATAAAAAAGTTGGGATAGATTTCCTAGGGAAGACCACATTTCTCCATGAAAAAGGTTATTGCCAAGATCCAGAAAAGTGAGCTTTGCAAGGTTTCCCCGTGTGGATGGAAGTTGACCATGGAAATTGTTTGATGAGAGGGAAAGAGAAGTAAGTTGGGATAGATTTCCTAGGGAAGACAATATTTCTCCATGAAAAAGGTTATTGCTAAGATCTAGAGAAGTGAGCTTTGCAAGATTTCCCCATGTGGATGGAAGTTGACCATGGAAATTATTTGATGAGAGGGAAAGATAAGTAAGTTGGGATAGATTTCCTAGGGAAGACGATATTTCTCCATGAAAAAGGTTATTGCTAAGATCCAGAGAAGTGAGCTTTGCAAGGTCTCCCCATGTAGATGGAAGTTGACCATGGAAATTGTTTGATGGGAGGGAAAGAGAAGTAAGCTGAGATAGATTCCAAATAAAATGGGGGATTACCCCTAACAAATTTGTTGAACTGAGAGCCAAATGATTCAAGGACCTGTTTCTGATTGAATTGGGTAATTCCCCAGAAAAGTTTGACCAAGAAAGATCCAACCAAATCAAGGACTCAAGGTTTCCGATTGAGTTTGGTATTTTCCCAAAAAAGTTTGTCCCAGAAAGATCCAAATATTCTAAGGATTTTAGCTTGCCAATTGAATTGGGCAATTCCCCAGAAAAATTTGTTGAGGAAAGATGCAATTGCTTTAGGGAACTACCTGATCGAAATTTGGGAAGAAAACCAACGAGATCTTCATTATATGTCAGATCAATGGCTTGTATCTTGGGCAATACGAAAGTATTTGAGGGAAATTCACCATTCAATCTGCACCAATACAGAGAAAGAGATGTCAAAGAAGACAAATTTACCAGGGATTGAGGTAGTGACGATGAAATGTTCACATAGTCTAGATTAAGTTCTCTCAAATATGTCATGTTCTGGACAAGTTCTTCGAGATCAATTTTTTTGATATTCAAATACTTATAATAATCAGAAGCACCAACAGAGTATTCAAAATAATTGAAAGAGAGATCAAGTGAAACCAAATTGGATAGCCATGAAATTTCCGACAGGATTGAGCCGGATAAGAAGGAAAGAGAGAGGTTGAGGTGGGTCAAACTTAGAAGGTGGCCAAATTGAGATGGATTGTGGAGGAAGAGAAGTTGTTGAGGGCAAGGTTGAGTTTGTGAAGGTGACGTAAGCTGGAGAGACTGCTGTTAGAGTTTAGACGCCCATTAAGCCAGCTGTTGGTTAGGTTTAAGCCAACCACGTGACCATTCTCTGGATCGCATGTGACCCCATCCCAGGAACAACAATCACTATCTGCCTTCCAAGACTTCATCTTTGGATAAGAACCATTATAGTAATCATAGTCAGCAAATTCATCATACAATCTCTTTTGAACAAACTCTTGCCTTAGTTGCAGCAAAGTATGGCTTTGGTCAGGGAGGCAGAGATGTTGAGAGGAAGTATTAGAAGTAGTTTGAGAATGTGAAATGAAGAACAAACAAGAGGCAAGGAATAACAGCAGAAGTTGATTCATTATCCCCATGCTAAATATCTCAACAACAGAGGAAGTTGATTGAAAATTGAGTGGGAAGTGGTATGAGCTGATAAAGAACTTATGATATGAGAAGAAATTTATACACACGCAGGAGCCAGATAATCAGAGTCAAGTTGAATTGACTAATGTAATTGGATATTTTATATTATATTTTATTTTTTATTTTTACTGGTCTGAATGAGATTGGATATTTTTTATTTTATTTTATTTTATTACATGAGTATCGGGAGCATGAATCAAATCAGACTTCAATTCAAGGGGCTATCAGTACATTGAATTGAAATAAGTGATATAATTGAATCTTAAGAGCTATCAATATTGACTCGAATTTCGTTCCAAACACAGCTGTCAAGGTGTTTTTTGGGCCCTTCAATTATAGATGCTGTCTAGTCTACTACTAAGCTGTCAATTTTTTGCTCAAGAGAATTCATATCCAGTTTAATTTGTATATTTTGGTTCTTTAAGAGGACTCTCGTTAGTCTCCTCAAATTTTTGCCAAATTTGTTCTAAAAAAACCTATTTTATCAGATTTGGCTAAAACACAGTAAATCACACTATATCAGACTCCCTATTTTATTTTATTTTACTATTCTACTTTTTAATATATTTTTATTATTTTATTTTCATTTATTTTTTTTTTCACAACTCCCAAAATACCTACCTTTCTCATTTTCCTCCTCACTCTCCCTCTCTTCCTGTTGTATATCCTCCTCCCTTTTTTTTTTTTTTTACCACCCACGTTCCCCCCCCTTTCTTTTTTCTTCTCCCTTTCTTTTTTTCTTTTTTCTTCTCCCCCACCAGACTTCTTCTCCCCTTTTTTCACCCATTTCTCTCATTTCCTCCCTAGTTCGTCCCCCTCCTTCTTTTTCTTTCTTTCTTTTTGTCTCTCATTTTCTTTTTTTTTTTCAGCGATGCTTATTATTATTATTTTTTTTTCGTTTTAAGCCTCCATCTTTACTGCCACTCTCACCATCATCAAGCAGTTTGCTGCTGCTGCTACTTCACCTCTGTTTGTTGTTGTTGTTTTTGTTTTTGTTGTTATTGTTGTTTCTGTTATTCTTGGCGCGGGAGATAGAAAGCAAGAGAGAGAAAAAAAAGGTTATTTAATTCCTTAACGGATGAACAGTTGCTCCTCCAACTCAAGGAGTGACTGTTCATCAACTTCAATATATATGGAAATGGCGAGGCTGCTGTGGAGGTGATTTTGAGAATCTTTTGCTTATTTTGGTGTTTTTATATGGTTTATTGAGTCTGATGAGAGTTCTTTAAGTTCTTCATGTGATATTCATAGAGAAAACTAATAAAATTTTAATCTTGACAGATTCTGCTAGCTATATAGGTTTCTCTCTCACATATATCTTAAAATCACTCTTAATTTAATATATAATATCATTACTAGCTGTTAATGTGTTGAGTAGTTCTAAATTTTATAATGCTGTGAGCCAAAAACTTCTTCAAGTGATATAGCTTATTGCAAGCTATGATTTTAAATTAAAATAATACAAAAACCCAAAAACTTCTTATAATGAAAATAAAATAATTATGAGGAACTCTACATCATAATCTTTAGTTTTTTAAATTCTTATTTTTTAGATACAAATTAATATAATTATATTTTAACCAAGTTTATAAATAAACAAACAAGTTTTCAAGGAAAAAATTGCATCCAAATGGACTCTATTATGCCATGCAACACATGGACTAATTATCAAAAATGGTGCAAAATAAGAAAATGTAAATCACATTATGAAAGCAGGTTGTATTGACTTGCTTTTCTAATAAAGTCTTCTTGACAAAAGTTAATTAGAAGGATATATTTCTACTCTGCTTTCTTTTCTTTGACAAGTTGTCTACTTAGGCCCACACATGAAAATACCCATGTCCTACATTATTAAAATGTAGCTAAGGTGCACCAAAGCCCAATAAACAATATATGATCACATTAAACTTAATGAGCTTTTGCTAGTCAACTCTCAGTCATACAAGACATCCTATCAATTCAGTTTTTACACAAAAGAATGCTGCTCACAAAATAAAATCTTACATTCTCCTACTTGAGCAGCATAAGTCAAAAGGATTTTTTTTTTTTTAAAGAAGAAAAAATTGACTCTCCGAATTGATAATACTATATGTGGCCACAATCCTAACAAAATGCCCAAGAGAGTAACACCTCAAACTTTGTCCTTAGTTAAATGAAAACATAAGTATTCAATTATGTAGGTCAATACATCTAAAATTGATATAAGACCATATATAGTCAAAATACTTACAATTCCATCAACTCAGGTAATATGGTATGGTTATGTGTGATATGGAAATTACATGCAACTATGATCACCATGCCAATTTCCAAAAGGTCCAACAATATGTTCTTATCAAGAACCAATAACGCTTCCCAAGAAGCTCCTTAAGACTGGCGAAAACTTTATGGTTCAAGTAGTAGAACTTTCACTCATAGGTTCAAGCCTCTATACCATATGAGTTAACCGCCCTGCTTAAAGCTAAAACATGCTTTAAGACTTTTCTTGACATAATAAACTTACATGTGCACACAAAATATGGCAAATGACATAATCACGCATAGACAATGCATAATCAATATTATCGATAATGTAAATTGATTTAGCCAAAATAATAAACTGTAATTTAACTTAAACAAAAACATAACTCCCACTATCCAAAAACATCAAAATTTTCAACCAACCCCATATGAGTATATATGAGTAACATGCTCCTTAAAAATTTAGGAGGCAATCCTTCGTTAAGGGATCAGCAATCATCTCGTCTGTGGCTATATGAATAATAGAAGTTTGCAACTCTTGAATTTTCTTTCTAACAACCAAATACTTGATGTGCATATGTTTTGATCCAGTTGACCTTTTATTATTTTTTGAGAAGCAAACCGCAGTGGAATTATCATTGTAGATTATCAAAGGCTTAGAGATGGAATCCACAATCTCTAACCTTGAAATAAATTTCACATCCAACTAGCCTGTAAAGTTGCCTCATAACAAGCTACATACTCAGTTTATCTCCTTTAACAACAAGAGCATCACCAGCTAAACACATACTCATATTAAACCTCTTAAGAATCCTATTAATATAGTACTTTTGAGATAGACGAAGAATGCCACGAGACCTGTCACAATGAATCTCAATGCCAAAAGCAAATGAAGTTTCACCAAGATCTTTCATCTAAAAAATTATTGAACAAAAACCTTTTAGTTTCATGCAGCAAAATCCAAATCATTGCTAGCAAGAAGAATATTATCAACATAGAGCACCAAGAGAATAATCTTACTCCCACTAATCCTTAGATTTTTCATGTATGAGAAAGATATATCCATAACGAGAAAAGTCATCAACGAAAGTAATAAAGTATTTATATCCACCCAAAATAGCAAGTGTAAATGGTCCACAAATGTTAGTATGAATGATCTCCAATAGCCCCTTTATTCCGGGAAGCCCCTTTTTTCCTAGCTCTTGTAATTTTCCCTTGAACACATTCAACACAAGTCTGAAATTTTGAAAAGTCAAGAGAATCCAGAATACTCTGAAAATATGAAAAGTCGAGAGAATCCAGAATACCATTTCTAATTAACCTCTCCATTCTATCTATCATAATATGCCCTAAATGTTTATGCCATAACATCGAAGAAAATTCATCATTAACACGTTTAGATCCAATAGTAGCAAACACATTATGAGAAAAAGGATAATTTAAATCCAAATCTAACTTGTATAAGCCATCACATAAAGTACCAGAAGCTATCTCAAAGAAAAAATCTTTTATTACCAAAATAAAATACA
>BKZX01017953.1:0-10454 GCA_014362285.1 Fagus crenata
TTTGTATTGTTAGGTTATGTAGGTAGCAAAACGAGGTGTCTACAGAAGTAAATTTAGATTTTTTTCTTTAGACCCATTGGACTTTAACAGTTAAATTTAATTGAATGAAATTTGATTGGGCTGACTAAATAAATGAATTATTGATAATTGATTGTAATTATTTGGGCTATTTGGTGCCATCTCCATCATTTTAAAGCCTACGTGGCAGACGGAAAAGTGACATTACCAACACTATTTGGCCAACTAAACTCTTCCCGTTCTTTAATAGTCACGTGCTACTCACGTGGGTCCAACTTAGCAAAAATTCAATTAAATATTGATATACCTTCTTTTATTGACTTATGCCCACATGAGTAGCACTTGACTATCAAAGGGCGGGAAGAGTTGGAGGGAAGCTGAGTTGGCCAAATAGTGTTGGCCATGTCACTTTTCTGTCTGTCATGTAGGCTTTAAACTGATGGAGATGATGCTAAGGGCTTAATTGAAAACGGGTTAAAAATACAGGGATTAAATTGAAAAAAATTAAAATTTGGGGACCAAAATGAAAACACTCCTAAATATAGGGACCAAAAATTTATTTTTGCCTATATTATATTATGTGCCACTGAAAACTAACTATTCTATTCTTTAATTTCCTTAACCAATATTTCTCCTTGAAATGTAAACGGACTACGTGACCAAATAGTGTATTTGAATGGGTATCTTACCATTATGATTAATGGGAGATTCTCCATATATAAGGGGACTATATATATATATAAAAAAGTATTTTTTGTAAAAATTATATATAACATCCCTCTAATATAGAGATAAATTCCACAAACTTAGGACCTCTCCCATAAGGAAAATGTTGTATATAACCTTTACACCAAATACCTTACCTATACATGAGTTCTAATTTGTGGGGAGCCATATTTCTCAAGCTATTACCCAAAAGTTAAGGGGCCACCTGGCCCACCATACAGGCCCACATAACCAAATAAATAGCCGATAGCTTGCTTTGAAAGGAGAGGAGGTGAAGAAGAAGTGGAGGAAGATGGAAGAAGAGGAAAAAGGAAAATTATATAATATTCCGAGAGTACATTAAATATGTACTCCCTCATCTCACAGAAGTGGTGGATCCCACAATGAATTTAATTAGCGGGACCCACAACTTCTGTGAGAGGAGGGAGTACGCATTTAATGTACTCTTGGAGTATAGTATAATTACCCAAGGAAAAATGGGTTTTGGTTAAAGGGTTTGTTTTAGAGTGGAGTATGAATTTTCATCCATTGTTTGCAAGGTCTGTGAAAGAGATGGTTGAGGAATACTTGCAGGAAGATAACCCATCTGCAGCAAAATCTTCTCCTTCAGTCTTATTTCCTAGGTTGAAGAGGATAATGGGCTTTTCACAAAACAACTAAAGAAAGCAAATATTGTATTTGGTTGTGGTTCTTTAAATTTTTTTATTTTTTAAAATTAGGGGTTTAATTTTAGGTTGAATGTTTAAGGATGGCATTCTTTAAGAAGTTGGGGATGTAAGGCAGGTTTATTAATTTTTAATGAATGAAATTCAGTGGAAGAAATTTTTGCTTAGCGTATATAATATGATGTTTTGATTTGATTATTGTTGCAATTGTGAATTGCAGAAACAAAATTGGTTTCTTTCTATTCTTTCTACGAAATATGTTAATTATCCTTTGGAAAATTTGCTTTATATCTCACCAAATCAATAAATAAACCAAAGAAATTGTCAAACTCTTTTATTAATTATTATTATGATTTTACTATAAATAAATAAAATTAATATTATTTATTTATTTTATAGTTAATTTCTGCCATAAATCAACAAGATTGCAAATGGTCATGCAACCCAAGAATGGCTATGGAAATCATACACACTAGATAATGATCTTTTCAATTATTTAGTTAGTGAACTATAATCTTTATTCTGTTTGGCCATAACCAATGACATCGTTCCCCTTTTATTTTTAATCAACATACATGTGCTTTTTCCTTCATCATCATTCAATATGATTCCGAAACAAAAAGAATGAAAAAATAAAAGAAAAACTGCTATCACTGATTCATAATTGGAGATATACAATTGGCCTAACCACATAAAGATGAATATGCAGTTGAATCAAAACTTGTTTGTTCATAATCATACATGAACGTGTAATCATGGTTCAAAACCTGTCTATCATGTACTAACAAAAAATATATGAACAAATTGACAAAAAAGAAAACAAAAAGCCTTAAAAAAACCAAATCTTGATCTAGTATTTTGCCATGAAAAGGATCAAGAAAGACTTTCACTATGTCTGGACCCAAAGACCTTACAGAGAAAAGCCAAGGAGTAAATTATATCCCACTTTTATGATCCACCAAAGCAGATCATCTGATATTACGATAATATAACTAACATTTACACATAAGCATAGATAAACTTAAAAAAATAAAAAAAATAAACTGCTCGGAATAATGCATGACTACATTTGGAAAAATTGTTGAGAATACCCAAGCAGCAACTTTTTTCTTACAAAGCCATCGATTCCAACACATACGTAGACATGGTAATTTTATTGCTCATATATACTAGTTGGAAAGACAAAAGATATCCAGGCTATTTAGATTTTTTAGAAGAGTATGGTGATAGAGAAAGATTTTGTTTTATTCACATTCTAATAGACTTGTATGATCGAAACAAGTTTACATTCGATGTATTTCTTGTACCTGAGAATTTGGTTTATGGAGTAAGTCAATGGTGGAACTCAGGAAAATATTTTGCATAATCAAAATTTCCGAATTGTTTTCCAATATAAGCAAAAAGCCCCTCATCATACATATGATGAAAAGTTGATAAAGAAAGAGGAACTCATCCATAAAACATGCATTTCTGATGAGAAATCAAAAGGCCAGCTCATGAAACAACAAATGATCTTTGATCAACAAACATAGAGACATTCAAGAATTAAAGCATACACTTCACACTACAAAAGCTGGTATGAACTTTATGCAAATGAAGTTCCACGAGGAGTTTCACAATCTTGGCATGCACATTCATGGCCTAGCTCATGCTGCTTCTGGTTATCATAGAGTTCTTGAGGAAAATCGCAAGTTGTACAATCAAGTGTAGGATCTCAAGGGAAGTATTAGGGTTTATTGTTGAGTGAGACCCTTCTTGCCTGGACAATCAAATCATTTTAGCTCTGTGGATCATATAGAAGATGGAGTTATCACTATCAATACTCCATCGAGGCATGGAAAAGGCCAGAGGTCGTTTAGCTTCAACAAGGTCTTTGGACCATTTGCAAGTCAAGCAAAGGTCTTTGCTGATATGTGTGGATGCTCAAAAATCAACAGGTGCCAGATGTCGCTTTGTGATTGGTTGAAGATGGGTTGAACTTGTATTAATGGGTTGTTGAGCCCAAAACTCCAAACCAGGCCCGCAAATTTGCCTGATGGCTGATGGTGCACTTCTTCTTGATCTGCTGTTATGCTGGCCTTTTTGTGGAGGGAAGTATGGATCTGCCGTAGAGACTTTTCTGCCAAACAAAATAACTACTGCAGACAGCAAACGTGAGCATCCAAGATCAACATAAAATGAACTCAGATAAGCTAAAAAGATTAAGGAAGATTTGATGAAAAAGGGGGAGGATTATCCCTTGAAAACACGTATCATGGAGTGGGTTGTTTGGGTGTTTTTATGGAATTTGGCAAAGAATGTTTTGATGTGGGTATTGATCTTTTTCTTCTTCTTGTCCTTTTTGACTTGGGTTCTTGGCTTTTTACTGGAGGCTAAAAGTTGTTTCTGGGCTGTAGAGGGTGAATTGACATTGCTGGGTTTCCTCCTTTTATAGTGGTCTGCTGTGATCCATGGAGTTCATGGTTTTGACCCAGCCACTTCTCTAACTTTTGGATAATGGTCCTCTTCATTGGGGTTAAGCTGACAACGTTTCCTGATAAGATAAAATATTGCCGCAGACCAAATTAGTGAAAGAAGTTGGCTCTATGGTAAAAGTTTTGTCTGCACGTGTTTTCTTTAAGGTATTTGAAGTTTGCTGGTCACTTGTGTTCATACCCCCCAACGGGTGTGATACACTCGTGCCGCAGACTTCAATACCTTTTTAGGAAATAATCCCCCTACCTCCAAACCAAAACCCCCTTAGTCTTTTAATGAAGATCAGTAGCAGTCACCATAGGTTTGGGCTTTGGTGACTGTGTTACCTTTGTTTATGTTGCTTTTAGAACATCTTTTGGCCTCTTGCTGAGATCCTTCCTTTTTTGTGAATCTGCCGTTGGTTACCTTTCGTCTGTCGTGCGGTAGGAATGGCAGCTACCTCTGTTAACGTTGCCTTTTTGCCTTTGGTTAAGACTCTTCCTTTTTGGTGAATCTGCCGTTGATTATTTCTCGTCTGCTGTGCGGGAGGAATGGCAGCTACCTCTGTTCACGTTGCCTTCAGGTTTCCTTTTTGCCTTTGGTTGAGACTCTTCCTTTTTGGTGAATCTGCCGCTGCTCATCTCTCGTCTGCTGTGTAGAAGGAGCAGCAACGGTCATTGTCAGGAAGCCTGAGTCTGCTGCCCCCAAGGAGATAATGAATAGTGGTTTTTTCTTCAGATTTGTTCCAGAAGATTTTGCTTTGGATTTTCTATGCTCTATTCTTTTAAGGGGTGAAATGATGGTCCCCACTCATCAGAGATGAGATTATCTTTTGGCATTTAGTAGCTGAATTCCTCTTCAGGCTTCTTATGGGCTGGTCTCATTATATTTAGCTTATGGCAGATGGCTTTTTTGCATGACCCAGTGATTTCTGGGCTTCACAGCAAACTGCCTTTCCTTGGAATGACCCAATGTTCTCTGGGCTCATTGTGGGTTGCTCTATTTTGGGCTTTTCTCACGTTGCACCATTACTTGCTCCCTTTTTGGGCTCACGGCAGATGGTCCCAACGGGCCTTTCTATCTGCCATAGTTTGGTAAAAAAGTGGGCATCTACAATATGCATCCTTTAATTCGGTCAGTTCTTGATGATTACAATGTTTGCATATTTGCATATTGTCAAACAGGATCAAAAAAGACTTTCACTATGTCTGGACCCAAAGACCTTACAGAGAAAAGCCAAGGAGTAAATTATATCCCACTTTTCATCCGCGATACTCATCATTATTTCTATAAAATTTGTTTGCTATGTATTTTATTTTATTATTGTTATCACTAGTCGTAAACCCACGATATGCACGAAAAATTCGAATGCAAGTCTTGTTATTAATTAATCAAGTGGAAGTAACAAATAGTTAAAAATAAAATAAAGTAACCGAGTAAACAAATTATGTAATCATCAAGCAATGTGCTTGATCACACCAAAGTAGATGATCTAGATATTTCGATAAATACATAGTTTTTCTCTAACCCAGTTTGAATGAATTCTCCTTCAACCTATTACGTGTCAATTAAATAGACTATCCACATGTATTATTTGAAAAAGTCACATGACTCATTAAAAAGGTCATGTGACTAAAAGTACATCTAGATGGTCTATTTACTTGCCACGTAGAAGATTCCTCCAAACTAGGTTGAAGGTAAATTATTTTCTTTCGATAATTTACCTAACATTTACACATAAGCATAGACTAATTAAAAAAAAATTGCCAAAAACTGCTTGGAACATTGCATGACTACATTGGGAAAAATTATTGAGAATACTAAGGCGGCAACTTTTTTCTTACAAAGCCATCGATTCCAAGACATACGTAAACATGGTAATTTTGTTGCTCATATACTAGTTAAATAAAAAAGACATCCAGAAATGTCGATCAATGTTCCTTAAATATCCAGAAAATACTTAATCTATCTATTATAGATGACTTTAAGGATACTCCTCCTAGCGTTTATTCTGCATTTTTTATTTTGCTTTAGACGAAAACTGTAAATGTGGAATGATAAGATCAAATAATTTCCCCATTTTTATTTTGTTGGTCTGTTATGAATAATTTGGATTTTTCTTTTTCTTGATATCCATTTTTTTCCCCTATCATATATGTCTATGTATATGTAGATACATTCTTTTAGAGTTTCCGTAGATTTGTGAAATAAAACATCTCAAAAAGTAGGATTTGGATAAAGGTCAACTAGTGGTCAAGTTATAAGTTTTAAGTGGGATGGAGGGAATTTGTTTTTGGGAATGGCGCAGATAGTTTTGAGCCTTCATTGGAATAAGAATTTCGCAGGTGATTTGATGGATTGCGTGCGAATTTATCCAGACCTGAATGTGAGCTATCTGTTCGGTTCACCTCATCTGTCAACTTTTGGCGATGGACTGCATATTAATAAAAGGCATTTTCGTTATGTGGTGGCCTCGGTCATTTGTAAATCATTGTGGAGGCACTATGATGTAGGGGTGGGCAACTATCCGTGAAACCTGACCCGTCCGATAAATCCGGCCGATCCGATCACCCGTCCGTCCGCCCGCGAACTCTTATTCGGTTGGATACGGATTTACTTTTTATATTTTTTCGGGTTTCGGGCGGGTAATGGATTTTCCTTTTTTCGTCGGGTATTCACCCGACCCGCCCGACACTAATACTAAAATCAAATCACCCCCATCTCATTTCATTTTTTTCTCTCTCTCTCTCTCACTATTTTCTGCCGCCTCCCTCATTCCCAGCCTCCGTCGCTCTGCCGCTTCCCTCACTCCGAGCCTCCATCGCTCCCAGCCTCCATCACGGCGCCACTTCCTCACGAGTCACGACATCACGGCATCACTTTCTCCCTCTTTCACTCTCGGCTTTCTCCCTCTCTTTCATCGTCACGAAGCTGCAGTGGTGCAGCCTCTCTCTCGGCGTTTGCTTGGGAAGAAGTCGCCGTCACGGGGTGGTTCTAGATCGGGGTGAGACCTCACCGAATCTGGTGAGATCTCGCCAGATCTAGCAAGATCTCACCGGATCTGGTGAGATCTCGTCAGATCTAGCGAGATCCTCTCCAATCCGGTGAGATCTCATCGTTTTTTGGGTGTTTGATGATTTGTTGCATTTGTGTGTTGATGATTTGTTGCGTTTGTGTGTTGGGTGATTTTCTGTGGTTGTGTTGGACCGTTGGTGAGAGAAAACCCGACCAACCCGACCATAACCGACCGACCAACCCGATCACCGACCCGTCCGATCCGACCAGCTTAACGGATGGTCAACGGATATTGTCTTTGCAAACCCGACTTAGTCGGTTAGGATAAGAAATTACCCCAAAACCCGACCCGCCCGACCCGAGCCCACCCCTACTATGATCCTAATTAGTTAGACTAGTGTGGATGCTCAAAATTTCTGTCTTGATGGGTCACGTATCAATCCACGAACGGACTGGACACGGGCTGGATTTATGTGTGGGGATGTTGAGCCCAAAACTTTATACCAAGTGTGGTAGATCACTTGATGGCTAATGGTGCATTCCCTCTGGTACTCCTTGATCCACCAGGCTGCAACACTCACGTAGGAAGTTACGGTGGACTAATAAAACTAATGCCGTAGACCAAAATAAGCTAATAACCATGGATTTTACTTCCACTAGAACATCCAGTAATCACAACATAATGGTAACAAAACATGAGGAATATATTACAAACTTGCTTATAGACAAATAGAGTCGATCCCATAGACTGAGATTTAGTACAACAAACTCAACTCTTCAAGAATCTATATTCAGTGGCAGTAATACCATGCATATGACAAGTAGTGAAAAATCAAGAATCAGTGCCGTGGACCGAGAGGCTGGGCACAATGCACTTGGCTTTCTCTGTGACTCGCAAAAAATAGGAGCAGATAATAGAAATGTAATAAATCATAGAACTTGGGAGATTTGAGAGTAGGAAGAGAATCATTTACTGTGCAAAACATACGTGAGTCAATACTAAGGGTCGGGTTAAGTGTTTGATGCAAGTTTTCTGTTGTGGCAGACTAAAAGTATTTCTAGTCTGCCGTGGACCTACGGGAAGTGTCCCGTGGACTGTTGTTGGTTAACTGTCTCCTTTAAGCTTTTGAAGTCAGCTCTTATGGAGGAGTTAATTTTAATCTAAGACTTTTCTGAACAGCCCACCAACCCTTTATTTCTTCTTCTCACCCCTATTTGTAGTGGTGTTTATGTCTAATGGTTTGATTTGTTATCCCCTTAATCATGAGAATCACTGTTTAACCGAGAAATAAAGGGGCAGAGATTTGACAAAGTTTGATTTTTGAGGTTGAGCTGATGGTTTTCATCTGCCGCAGATCTGATTTGGTCTGCGGTGGATGGCTGATTTTCAGTCCATTTATGAGGAGGGAAGTGATGAGCATTTAATGCTTGGTAATGGACTAAAGCAATCAAGATGACTTGACTCACATACGTTTTGCATTAATTAAATTTGATCTTACCATTTTTGGCATTATTCCCCAGCAGATTAATGCATTTTCTATTGCGGCAGATCAAATAAAACTTGAGTAAATTCATTCCCCTACCTCCAAACCGTTCTTCTTAAGTTCCATGATTGGGAGGAGCAAGGATCACCAGGGTGCTGGGCTATGGTGGTCGTCGTCCTTTGAGTGATGCTGGTTTTGGGTGGCCATAGCAGGCTTCTCAAGTCTTTTTGGTTCTTTGATTATTGCTTTCTGTTCCAGCTGATGCTGCTGTGGACTACTTTGTGATGTAGTCTACCGTGACCGATGGATAAAGGAAATGACCAGCTTACTTTTCATCCTTTCTTATTCCAGTTAGTACTGATTTGGGCGGCCATGACAGACCTCTTGGTCTTTTCGGCCATTGTCTCATCTTCTTCGTCACTTGTTGCTGCAGCTGGTGCTGTCGCAGATCGTCTTGTGATGGAGTTCGCCGTGGACCACTAGGTAATTCGCTGTGGATCACTGGACGGTATGGAGGACCAGCCTCCTTCATATTTTCTTGTTTTTTGGTTGGTGCTACCGCAGACCATTTTTCTTGAGGGTATTTTCCATATCTGATGGCTAATGAAGAGAACCAACTCTTCACTATAATCATTAAGCTTTGGAAATTTGATATTGTGCCTTGGAAATGCCTCCCTTCAGTACCTCGAGCGCCGCGCCAAGAGAGGAGAGAAAAAATGGCGTTTTCCAAGACAACCATTTTCCCTTTTCTTCTTTGAATCATTTTGAATCTTTTGGTGTTGTCCTGGCAGACCTGGTCTTGGGGATCAAATGGGCTGGACTTCCCCTTTTCTTTTGGGCCTTGGACTTGGTTGATGGCTTTTGGCTATTTCTTTTCATGTCTTGGCTATCGTGGATCACTGGGCCTGATGGACTTTGGATTTGGTCTACCGTGGACCGAAAAAACGGGCCTCTACAACTAGTTCAAACTAATTTTTTTTTTTCGAACTCTTTGTTGAGCCTACGCTTAGACAACATTTTGTGTTTTTAGCTGCTCCACCTATTTTGTATGATGTTAGAGAAAGATTTTGTTTTATTCACACTCTAATGGACTTGCATGATCGAAACAAGTTTACATTTGATGTATTTCTTATACTTGAGAATCTGGTTTACGGTGTAAGTCAATGGTGCAACTCTATAACTATTTTGCATAACCAAAATTTTCGAATTGTTTTCCAATATAAGCAAAAAGCCCCTCCCAATCATCATACATATGAAGGAAGGCCAATTCCATCCCACTTTTCATCCGCAAAACTCATCATCATTTTTCATCCCACTTTTCATCCACAATACTCATTATCATTCTTATAAAACTTGTTTGGTATGTATTATTATTTTATTTTTATTATCACTAGTCGCGAGGGTCGCGACTAGCGGAAAACTCGAATAGAGGTTTTGTTATTAAAGTATCAAGTTGAAGTAACAAATCGTTAAAAAAAAAAAAAGAAAAAAAAAAAAAAAAAAATTTTTTTATACATATATATAGACTTTATGTTCAATGGCTAAATCATGTTCAATCTCATCCTTTTTTCACATTGCGGGCCATTTCATTTTTTTATTTTTTCTGATTTATTTTGGTTGATTGAATTCTTGGGAGTAGAGGTATGTATTTGGGACCAAGTTTTAAATATTTATATAATTGTAAACTATAAAAAAAATAATAATAAATAAATAAATAAATTTTCAATTTGAGATGGTAATGGGATGGTAACTACTGTGTCGCAATTAATTTTATGCATTTGGCCATATGGAGTACCTTACCAAAAATAATAATTCCTTCAAATAATTCATATTTTTCTCCGTCGTGGGCTTCTCTACTTAGATCCTCCAAAAAAGCCGGAACAACAACAAAGATAATTGGATATTCTTAAAAAACTAATTAAAAAAATATGTCAAAAACTGCTTGGAATAATGCATGACTACCTTTGGAACAATTGTTGAGGATACCAAGGCTGTGCATTCTCTCTTACAAAGCCATCAATTCCAACACATCCGTAGATAGGGTAATTTTATTGCTCATGTGTAGTGTGGCAAATGGGTAGGTTTTGATGAG
>BKZX01018043.1:2996-20586 GCA_014362285.1 Fagus crenata
TTTTGCGTGTATATGGACCGGATCAGTGTAATTGTTCAAAATTAAATAAATAAAAGGAAAAATGTATTTAGATGTGTTTTGTTTGACGTATTTGCAAGGTTTTCAAATTGTTGAAATTGAACAAACCGACAAATGCGAATTTTCAACATTCGGATAATTCAATCATCTACTGTGGGTTGTGGTGCCTAAGATGGTTTAGTCAAGAATGATTAGATGATTTCACTGCTGAGATTATGCTGAATTAAATGGTGGAAGAAATGAAGAATCATCAATATATATAAAAGCAGAAACCTTTAACTGAGGTTTTGCCAAGTGTCTTATAAATTGATGTGGCTGCCACATCAGCAATTAAAACACCAAATTAAATCAAGTGTCTCTCTATTGTTTAAATTTATCAAGTGATATGATGTTTAATAAAGTAACTGGATAATGATCAATAATCAACAATTGCACCATTTCCATTTTCACACGTCTATTGAAGTTAACTCTCTCTCTCTCTCGCACGTTCTTCGTCTTCTTAAATATTCTCTAACACTCCCTCTCTCAGACACCTCCTCTACCTACCGGTGAAAGGTTTAGTCCTCTGTTCTCTCTTCCCTCTCTTGACTCCTCATCTTCCCATTACACCCAACTGCCTTACCCTAGATTTCCAGCCGTTACCCACAATCTCTGTTTGACATTAAAGACAAAAATATTTGGCATTGTAAGAGCCCCTTCTTGAACCGTTTCCAAATCTGGTGGACACCTACATATATATCTCAAATCACTCATTGAAGAGAGCATCAAATTTCTGCGATTAATGTCGTTGCACTGGTGAGGCTCAATTCAGATTTCAATTTGATTATGGGTTTCCAGTTTCTTTTCTTTTTTTTCTTTTTTTTTTTCTTTCTCTTTTCAGATTTTGATTTGGGGTTTTGATAATTGGATTTTATTTTGGAAATTGGGGTTTCTAACTAGGGTTTGCTGATGACTTTTTTTTTTTTTTTTTTTTCTTCAAATCCATATCTTGGATGGGAATTGCTACGGCAGAGAAATCATGGACAATAGGGATTGTTGGTTGTGCTGAAGACAGGGAAAATTGTAAGTTTATATATAACCCATTGTCAATTTTTTTTCTTTGTCATGATTGGGATAACTCTTACCCATCTCTTGGTTTTCAAGCATCGACTAGGAGCTCTAGATATTTTGAAGGAAAAGAATTCTGCAGAGGCGTTTGCTATCTGCAACATTCATTTATACCCACTTAAATGGAAGAAAGGTGACGCCGATTTGATACATTAGGAGAGAGAGATTTGTTGCTTAACTTGATCGTGTTTGTGTTTCTTTATGTTTCAGAGCCGTTTCATCTCTTGGTCTCCCTCCACTCTTTATCTCTCCAATGAATGAGAATTTAATTTCTTTCTTTCTTTCTTTTCTCCATATTAACCAATTGCTTTTGAGCTTCTTGCTTTGCTCATTTGTGTCAATCTGTTTTGACTTCTAAGTACAACTCAACGTCGAAGCCGCGCTGCTCTGTTCTCTTCCTCAAAGCTAACGCCATTCTTAAGATTTGTTTCTTTCTTCTTCTTCATGAGTATCCATGGCTGTCAAAGATTATAAGATTGAAGATACATTGATGGGTCTCAGAAATAAATTTTCAAATTAACGAACTATGGTTGTGACAATATATATTACTTTAATTTCTTTTAATCAAGCCTCTAATTATCAACAAGTTCTCTCTCTCAATTCTTATTCGATTTTTTTTTTTTTTTTTTTTTTTGTGGAAGAGTTTTGATACATACATGTCATTATGATTTTGTTTCAGTGCTTTGTGCTTAGAGTGGTTACCAGCCATTGCATTGGTTGGATTTTGTTGGAAGAATTGTTGCTCCTTTAAATTACAATGGGTGAGTTTAAATTCATTTGATTGAGATTGGGATTTTTTCAGTTTAGTGACAATATGGATTTATATAATGTCGTTCGATATATGATCAATCAGTAAGAGAATGAGGATCAACCTCAAGCTGAAAGGTGGTGACTATCTTTGGCTTATCAAGGTTAAAAAAATAACTATGTTTTGTTTTTGTTTTTGTTACTACTGTTGTGGGTTTTTGTTTTTTTTGTTTTTTTGGTGCTATAGTTAAATTCTTATTGTAGTTTCATTTTTAATCTACCATTTTAGTCATAAACTCAAAACACAAATATCATGGACCAACAAAATTAGTAATACAGAGCTTGCATCAGAGTTGGCCTCAAAGGTGACAGATAAACAACCATTTAGTGCAAAGAGAGCAAGCCATGAAAAAAGAAAAAGAAAAAGCACAGAGCTCCTGTTAACAAAACTGTGCCTTGACTTTTGGAATGGATGATGGTGATTTTATTGGAATTTCCAGTCATAATTTGAACTTCTTTAGGTTGAGTGTTTAAGGATTGCATTCTTTGAGAAATGGGGATCTAAGGTAAGTTTATTGATTTTAAACAAATACCATTCATTTTATGATACACAATATCCCTGGATATAGTTAAATCCTTTTTCTACATATATGTATATAAATATTTCAATTTGTAGGACTCCTAATGTCTTCAATCCTAGATCTCTATTGAAATAAAAGACATAGTCCATGCCAGTGGTATACTTTAATAGCTTATCCTTTTCATTGTGTTTTTTTTTTTTTTAGTTGTTGGTTCAATTGCATTGAATTTTTATAAGACTATAGTTTATGCACATATGATACCAATTTGGTGTTCCGTTTAATTGCATGTTACTATATTTCATCTGTATGTAGCAAGTAGGGAGCTAGCTAAATAATTTCTCTGGGATCCATTTTTTCTTTTCATTTACACAAACACTCTTTCATGTTCTGTTGCTATTTTGAAACATCATGTGCTGTTGTGGCCATCGTAGAGTGATCTAACTAATGCCACTGGTTTTATCACACGGGTACGTATTTCAACACAATTGGTTTGTAAATTTTGGGTGCAATTTTAGAAGCCAAAGTTGTTTTACCTGCAATACAAACAAAACATTTTTCAAAGATTGTTGAGGGTGTAAAAGGTAACGAAGTTTTTGTATCAAATGGTGCACATTGTGGCATTTCTTGCCTTAAGGTTAGAAAATAAGCGTGTGGCAGCTATTATATTAATAAATTTCGTTGTGTAATTTATGAAGTACATTTTTTTTTTTATTCATTACCATAATTATTATCACTTTGGAAAATGTCGTTAATCCACATTGCTACTTTTATTCTTTCTTCCTTGGCAGACTTAATGTGTCAATGGCTTATACATGACATACTTTTTTGGTAGTTCTTTTTTTGTCCCTTTTTTTTTTGATAAATCATATCAATTAAGAAAAAAAAATGCCCAAGAGCAATCTTTGAAATTTCAGGGAGCTAAAGATATTTGTCACTTGCCATTGAAATCCTTCTCCAAATGTGTTGGCTTCACAGGCGTTCACCTTGGTTGGATTGTTGTCCCCAAGAGATTTTATACTAAAACGGATTTCCTGTAATCTCATTGTGTGCACCTGTTTCAATGTTGCATCAAGTGTTGCTCAATCAAGAGAGCTGACATGCCTTTCCACTGAAGGTTGCCATGTTCGTTTTTATCCTCTTAAGTTTTGTCAAGAAGCCTAAACAATCATTGAAAATATTGATTCTCATTTATTTATTTAGTTATTTTTATATAGTTCCAGACTGTGAATTAATTCCAATTAGAATTAAGTTGCAACTTAGCATGACATTCTTTTAATATATTTGAAAAGATTACTACCAAATTTGGTCATTAACACTACTTCTCTTGACTGAATGAAAGTTTTTAGGAACTTATTAGCTCTCCAACTTGGAACATTATTGCAATAAAAGTTGATTATTGAATGAAATTTCACACAATTTCCTTTTTAAAATTTCTTTCAGGCCTACCGTGGTTGATTACAAGGGCAATGCCTAATAACATGATGTATTTTGCATCACTTGGATTGAAGGTTCATGGTGGAAAAAAATGCCTCTTATGTATGGCTACATTTTTCAAGTATCAGTTCTTGGTATGTATTCAATAAATTCTTGAGAAAACACACATAGTGACAGTTCTAGGTAGAAGACTCGGTCTTGGTGGAAAGGATATATTACTTAGCACATTTGACCATAGATAGTGTATATTGGAAGCTTGAAGGAGGCTGATTTTTTTTTTTTTTTTTTTTTTTTTTTTTTTTTTTTTTTTTTTTTTTTAATTCTATTAATAAGTTGTCAAAATGGTGAGTTATCACGCTTTCCTTTTCTCTATAAAGATGGTTGTGGTTAAACAAAATTATCTCCCTGGTGGACTGTATTGCATACTGAAATTATGATTTATAACTTTATTTGTGTTGGGAATAATTTGGTGGTTTACATATAGGAATTTACTCTTATGAGTACTAATGTGTACATTTATTTAGAAATCAATACCATGTAACACCTTAAGAATTTAGTCACATTGTTGTAGTAAGAATACGATAATATTTTGGAATCATTTGGAGTGTACTCACATTGATTTGGTATTTTGAAGAGCATTTGATGATGTTCTTTCTCCCCATGTTGATGATTTGGTTAGTTTTGCTCTCTATTTCTTGACTCATTCATTGCTCGATAGGAGATTTGTTTAGTTCTGCTATCTATTTCTTGACTCATTCATTGCTCGATAGGAGTTGGGTTGGAACTCATGAACCCAACTAATTATATGTACATTCTCTTTCAAAGAATGTAAAAGAATAATTGTGCACTTAACTTAGCCGAAATAATTAAGTGTGAATTCATATTCTTAATTATGCTATGATTAATAATTTTCATTTTTTTTAATGACATAATTTTTAATTGACCTAATTCTCCAAAATATTATACCACAAAATGGAGGGTGATGAAGAATAGATAGAAATTATTTCAAAATGAATTAAAAAAGTATCCGCGCATTGCGCGGGATATTGTCTAGTATGTCAAAATGCACGAAAGTTTTTATCTCCAATAATCAAGTATCATCCATATATATTTGTTCAATTGGATTTTAAAGGTGTTTTCTTGCTCTTCATAAATGGACAAGATTAGTGAACTCTTGACCTTACTTGAGGTCACTTTGTGATACACAATCAATATGGACATTGCTCTCATGTGTATTCGATTCATGGATGGACATATAAGCACCCATTTAGAAAAACAAAAAAATAAACTGACCAAAACTCAATAACTCATACCTATGTTAAATTGTTTATTCCTACACCAGAAAAGGACAACAACAACAAAACCTAGGTTTATTAAGACACTCTAAATTTTTTTTTTTTTTTTTTGGTATGCTGCTTGACCAATAAAAACCTCAAAAAAGAACTTTACCAATAAACCTAACAACAACAACAACAACAAATAAAAAAATGATCACAACTCTTTTTATAAAGGCTAAAGTGACACTACAACAAAATACACCTATTACAACAAGAGTTATTACAACAAAAATGATTATTGTGGTAATACACATATTATTACATCAATTCATTAGATTTCGTTGCAAGAGTTACTTAAAAACTGGTAATTTATTATTTCAAAAATAAGTTATTGTAATAGGTTGTAAAATATCGTTGCAATAAATCATTATGTAATTTATTGCAATGAAGTTAGTAGTTGAAGCAATAGTTATGAATATTACAACAAGACATTTTGTTGCAATAGGAAAAATATAATATTACAACAAGACGCTTTGTTGCAATAGGAAAAATATGATATTATAATAAGACGTTTTGTTGCAATAAGAAAAATATTATATGAGAATATGAGAATAGAGTGTGATTTTCCCATCAATGATTGGATTTTAGATCATGTAGACACTGGGAGTGCCAAATTACAGCCCAAGGAGTAAAGATGGGGCATCCTGCTGACTTAAAGGAGTGAAAGTATGAATAAACTTTTTAAAGATTAAGTCCGTTCAACACAATGTTTTTTCAGCCCAAGTAAGGAGTAAAGTTGGCCCAAGTCCATGTGTTTCGTTGCAAAAAACAAATTCAACTATCACCGTGAAACATATTCTCTAAGTAGTGAGAATATGAGAATAGAGAAATGAGAATTTGCCTAACAACAAGCAACATACAGACATGAAGGATCCTTGATATATAGCCTATACCCGATTTAACTTAACGCTCTCAGCTCTAAGAAACAATACAGAAATGGAGGATCTTCAGAAGAAATTGAAGAGGCTTCGTACTTGAATCCCTCAGCGTCCCACATCGCAGCCTCTTCTTCTCTACGCTCTCACATCGCAGCCTCTTCCGTCTCTACGCTCTCCCCTCGTAGATTGCCTCTCTTTAGAGGCCTCAAAGTTAAACCGAGTTTCACAACTCGGTCTCTTGGCTCAGTCACTTCCAGCTCGCGACTCGCGACGAACTCGTTGTGTGCGAGGCTCAGGACATTGTTGTTGAAGGTCAGGATCGATCTTATGAATTCTACTTATTTGTTTATTTTTCTAGGGTTTCAATCTGATATGTTTTAGATCTAAATAGATTTCCTTTGTAATTTTTCAAATAATATGATTAGACTTTGTTGTCTGATTTCTTGTTTTGTTTTTAGAATCAGATTTTAATTGCTGAGATGAAGTAAATAAAAGAAAATGACGTTTTAGAATCTGTATTTTCATTAGTTTTAGTTTCCGATTGGCTTGGTGCTTTGGAAATATGATTGAATGGGTATTGTTGTTCTGTTATAGGTTCCTAGATTCATCCAGCAATTAAATTTATTTGGATGTAAAGTTAGTTTTTGGTGTGTGTGTGTGTGAATAAGTAGTATTTTTTACAAGGTTCTGGAATCGAATATAGAGTTAGTATTAATTTCTCTCACATGGACTCTAGTGGTGTTGTTTTAATTTGGTTGTGGACTGAGCTTGGTGCTTTGGCAATTTTGGAGTTTTGGGTTAGAGGAGATTGGGTCTGTGACTGTCTGTGTGCGTGTGTGTTGCTGTGTTGAGGTTGGAATGTCAAAGTCAGATTGTGGAATTCTTTAGATGGAAAAGAATGAAGCTTGAAGAGCTTGTATATATCATGCTCTTCAAACCATGGGAATTATGCTCTGTTGCTTTTGCGTTTGTTTTTATTTTTATTTTTTCTGTTTTTAATTCCTAGTCACGGCTGAGAATGGTAACTGCTGTTGGCGTCCCCTCCACTTTTCCAAATTGTTGTTACTTGTTGCTTCATGCTTAGCAAAAAGGTGTATTTGCTTCATGCTTAGCAAAGAAACTCTTGTCATCTCTAAGTGTCAATGTCATACTTGAGGAAAATAATTACAGACAGAACATATTAGAAACAAAAATTTGCAATATTGACCAACTGGAAGTAGAGAGCCTCATGATTGGTCCTGAATTGCAGGTTCTTAATTAATTAGGTGGAAAAGTTATTACTCAATTAGAAAAGCTTCATTATTAATATTATCATGAATTTTATCATTAATTAGCTTTGAACAGGCCTTAATTCAAGCATTAATAAATTATTATGTATTTTATGTATGAGGAAATCATGGCTGTCTTTTCTGGATCTAGTATTAAACAAATGGCCAAGACTATGAACACAGGTATAACCTTATTTGGTTTTTGGAAGTGCATCACCATGTGTCTTTTGATAAGGATTTGGAGACACTTTAGGCACACATCAACTCAACCAAGAAAAGGTAGCGGGACCATTTCAATTCCACCTCCAATTTTGAGCCTCAAATGATTAGAGTTTACTACTAGATGCATGATGTTTGTTTGCAGCCATCTCAAGCTACCTCCCTTGGTCAATGCCACTTGGAATGTGGTCATTCTAGAGGAGGAAAATACTATATGAGAGAGAGAGAGAGAGAGAGAGAGAGGGAGTGAGATTCCCAAGAACTCTTCTTTTTTCTTTTCTTTTTTTCACCTTTTGGCAGTTAGAATTATTCTGTGACCAGGCTCTTCCAGTAGTGCAATTGTTTTGTCATTATTATTTTATATACCATGCACATGGCCTTGGCTAAGCTACCAGTGTAATGTACATTTCTTATTGGTGATTAGTAAGCAGAGACGACATGAGGCCAAGTTCTTCAATGCTGCTTTTGCCTTTTTCGATTTAAGGGTTAAGAATATGTAGACAAAAACAGGTTGATAATTATTTTACTATGCAAACAACTAGTGTTCACGCATAATCAATAGATCTAGTCTCTCCCTTTTAATTTTTTATATTTTTGGTGAATATTCTATGTATGTGGTCTGATGTGTGTGTCTTTGTGTTTGGGTGTGTGAGAGAGAGAGATCTGTCCTTTGTCAACAGTTTCTAAGATGTTGGCTTCCTAACCTTCACAACTACCCTAAGAGGCTTTTGGTTAAAGTATCTTGCCCATTACCAATAAAAAATGACTACAAATTTGGAGTTTAAAGCTGACCATTTAAACACAAAGCATCAGGTTCCAATCTGGTGCAACTACTCTGCATTTGACTCAACACCTTCCCTTTTATTATTCTCATTCATCTTTTCAAAGTGTTTTCCTAACCTTTTTAACTAGGAAGATAGTGGTGAAAAATCAGGTTCCCCCACTGCCCTTGTCATGACCAATTTCTAATGTACACACCGAGTATTTGTCAAAATGTCTCACTCACTTTTTTGTTTTTATAAATTTGAATTTGTGAGGCTTGAAACTATCTAGTCATGGCTAGCATTGATTATTTGATGTTTCTGGTCTTAGGTAGCATAGGCACCATATGTTTTCACTCACATTGCATTGTTTAATCTCATGGCCTAGGCTTAGGTCATTTACTTCTCAAGCCATGGTTTTCCTTGGTGTCTCACATGTCATTGCTAGTCTCTCATTCTCACATAGGCGGCCTATGGTCATGTCCTTCAAAAATCAGTTTGAGGATAGGGACCTAACAATGTAAATAGTTAAATAGTCTAATATTCTATAGTATTTATGATAATTAACTCTCCATAACTACTCTAGGCCTAAATCAAAATTGTAGATGACAATCTAAAGTCAAGATGAAAGATTTGAGCCTAAATTCAACAGTCAAAACAAACTGAAGAGAACCAAACTTTTTCCCTTAGAACTAGTGTATGTGTATAGTTTTCATGTCCTGGTTTGCACAAGAATGCATTATACTGTTGAATTTTGGACCACAAACTAGATCCCCTTCCATTGCATTGCATGTGACATGTCATGTGTACTGTGCCATACAGGATGGATCCTGTATGAGATGTGTGTTGCCACCAAAAACGTGTATGTGCTTGCAGCTTTTGAAGTCAAATCCTTGGAAGTCATAAACAAAATCATTATGGCAAACATAATTAATTAGGATGCTTAATTCATGTGTGGTGTAGATTTTATTAAGTCATTATCAGAATAAATTTGTGACAGAACTGTAATATTGTTTAGCCTATATATATATATATATATATATATATGACCCTGATTTGATTTCTTGGATGCTGGTGACACTCAAATCAAATAATGAGATGCCAAGTAAATCATACACTTGGATTCTTCAGGCAAGCAAGAGCATATAGTGCTAATTCAGCAAAAATAAATAAAAAAATAATGAGTATGTAGTGCTACGCTCATGATTGTACAGACTAGAACCTATCTGACCAAGAAATGGACTTTTTTTTTCTTTTTTTTTGATAGAAACCAAGAAATGGACTTGCCACCAGAGCGAAAACCACAATCATATTATGCAAGTGGGAGAACGACGATAATAACTACACAGCTAAACTTGAAGATATGCTTTAGTAACTGTCACTACAACTTGAATATGAAAGTATGAACTTTTTGGAGAGTTTGGATCTGCTTCACTTGTGAAACTTGTATGAAATTTGCATAATTTGAGATAAATTTGAATGTTTTGAACTCTTATGTGCAGTTTTGATATGCTTTATAGAATTATAGTTGAAAATGTTTGGTATTTGTGTAATCGAAGCTGAATATGCTTGTTTGAGCTTTAAGTGGAGTTTTGGGAACGCCTTTTTTTGTGTGGAAACTGTGTGAAAGATTTTAATTGGTGCTAAGTAAGCGTATTTTGAACCATATGTAGAATTTGCATCTGGTTTGGGTGAAGAAGAGTGATGATAGAGGAATGGTGTTAAAGGTTCCAGCTCCTAAAGCTGCTGAGATAGCAATTGGGTCCATTGGGCGTGGGCACGATATATCAGTAGATCTAAGGCTTAAATACTGCAAAGGGGATTCAAAGGAGTCCCGATTGCTTGAGATTGATGAAGATGTGGGCCACGAGATCATTTTGCCTGGTGGGATTTTGATCCCAAAAGTCTCTAAATCAATAAAATGTGATAAAGGGGAACGCACGCGGTTCAGGTCCGACGCCCTGTCTTTCCAACAGGTATTGTTTCCTTACCAACTTCTTGATAAGTCATGTAGCATATAGTTGAGCTAGTTCATTCAGATTCTGTCTACATCACTTCTCTGCTTTGTTGCTCAAAATCTTGAGGCAGATGTTCTCAAAACTGGTAGTGCTACGACACCAATGCCTGTAATAGAATTTAAGTTCAAAATTCTATGTGTTGGGACCACGCAAAAGTACATGTGAAGGGGATTGTTAAAATAAATGGTTAAATTTTCTACTTCATCAGCATAAGATTTTAGGAGTTGTGGTAACTTATAAAATTTGAAGGAGATCCTAACTACTAAAAGTGTCTTATTATGACTTGTGTTAGGCAATTATAATTATCCAATGAAGCTATCCCTTAGAAAACTATTGAATGTGATCATTAGATGTATCATGGATGCATGTGGCTTTCAAGTTTCTTGTTTATTGGAGTTTATGTGATAACTT
The DNA here is from genome assembly GCA_014362285.1 of Fagus crenata. NCBI lineage: Eukaryota > Viridiplantae > Streptophyta > Magnoliopsida > Fagales > Fagaceae > Fagus > Fagus crenata. Next base: position 13,776 of record BKZX01018043.1, read on the forward strand.
GTAAGTATTTAAATTTCCAATTGCACATAAAGTTTATTTTAAAAAATAAAATCAATTAACAAAAGTATAAATGTGTTTTAAGGATTTGTCTTTATCAATGTACCAAAGACACTGAAATGGTAAAAATCAATGCACTAGATTTAGCCCTTATAACACAAGATCATGAAATAGCTTTCCAGCTGTCAGATCCTGCTGTTGATGTATGTCTAGGTAGATTATTTCTGCATATCTGCATCTAGCCATACAACACAAGCACTGGCAAAGAGCTGGTACCTGATATGAATATAAAAGGTGGCTCTAACTTGGAGGCTGATATAAATATTAACTGTAAGAAAGATTCTGTTCATGCCACACTCAGCTCAAGTGGCAAGACACGCCAGGCTCTAAAATAAGTCCTCAATACAAGCCACCCATTTGGGCAATGCAGCCTATTAAATCTTAATATAAGGCATTTATGGCCCCTTCCCAACCCCCAAAACTCAGAAGACAGTGGATTGAGGATGAATTAATTAGATTTTCGATGCTAGTTAAATTCCACCAAAAACCTTGAACTAAGAGGAAAGCAGTTCTAACCTTGACAGTGTTGTCCTCACCACCAGAGACAACCCAACGACCATCTGGGGTAAATCTGATTGCATTCACCCCTCGAGTGTGGCCTTTGTATGTGTGGATACACCCCTTCTTTCTGATAATCGAAGTGCAATATAGTTCAAATACAATGAAGTTTTTCAAGAGTGTATTTGTGATATCCCATATTGATTCGAAGTTGAATTGAATTATATGAGTGTATGTTATGTAAATGTATGTTGAGTCTCACATTATACATATACTAGGTTGATTTGAGCGTTACAAACAACTATGAATTGTGAGTAAATTAGTCATTTGAGGTGTAACACAAATGTGACTAGGACACTTTTCCTTATACTTAGGGTGTGATAGTACCAATTATATTGTAACTATACACAAAGTTGTGGCCAAATTAGCTTATATACTCAAATGGGCTCAGCATCCTGATTTGGATAAAAAGTAAAAGGTGGAAATACAAAATGAGTTAATCACCCCCAACTTTTTGTTTATTTTAAACATTATTGATGGCAACTGTAACGTTCACATGCTACTCGGTGTACACATAGGCAAAATGAATTCAAATGCTAGTAAAAAGACAGTGGAAATATATGATTTTTTTAAAATTGGTGCTCGGTGCACACATAGGCAACAGGAGTTCAAAGACAAGAAAAAAAAAATATATATATATATATATATATTTGATTGGTTAAAAATATATAAAAGTGAGTGAGTGAGTCAACAAAAAGAATGAGAATTGTTGATAAAAAAAAAAAAAAAGGGTAAGGAGAGGTAAAGAGAAGGTAACGTGGTGGGGTATGTTTTTTAGTCTACTTGTAGTGGAATTTTTTTTAGGCAATTTCAACCAAAAAAAAGTGTGTGTTACTATTACTACTACTACTACTTTGGAATTCAAATTGTTATCTAGGGTTTTATTCTGGACATGCATACATTTTTTTTTATCTGGATCTCTTGTTTCTTTGTTTTTCATTTTTTATCCTTAACCACTGTTTGGAACAGAGGAATTTGTAGCACATTCTTCCACTGTGAATTGCCTCAAGATTGGCAGGAAGTCGTCCAGGGTTCTAGTCACTGGTGGAGAGGATCACAAGGTCAATCTTTGGGCTATTGGCAAACCCAACACCATCCTGGTTCGTATATCTCCATTTTTCCTACACAATCTTATTATATTTTTTTCTGTTCAAACAAATTTGGCACCTCATTTTCTTATCAATGGATAAAGAGAGACTAATAATAGTCCCTGGAACCTCAACTTGAATATGTTAAACAAGTTGTTTGATTTTAACTGATTACTATGCACACTTACTAATTGAAGTGACCTTTACTACCACTAACTTTCTTGGACCTATGATTCTTATGTTTATAACCTAATATTTTTGCCTTCATACCCAGAGTTTGTCTGGATTGATTCCGTAAGCTTTAATTCTTCAGAAGTGTTACTTGCTGCAGGAGCCGCAAGTGGTACAATCAAGCTTTGGGATTTAGGGGAGGCAAAGAGTATGCTTTTTATTTCCATATGCCAATTCCTTTTGACCTATACACAACATTTCTATGACTCTGGTTTTGAGAAAGACTCTCCTTATTAAACCTCATTGACTGCCTTGCTTATCAATGTTATGTTGTCATTGCAATGTGATTTTCTGTATAGTTGTTCATACACTTACTGGTCACATATCCAATTGCATATCTATGGACTTTCATCCCTTTGGGGAGTTCTTTGCATCTGGCTCTTTGGACATGAATCTTAAGATATGGGATATCAAAAAGAAGGGGTCTATCCACACATACAAAGGCCACACTTGAGGGGTGAATGCAATCAGATTTACCCTAGATGGTCGTTGGGTTGTCTCTGGTGGTGAGGACAACACTGTCAAGGTTACCAGTGTAGAATGCAATCAGATTTACCCCACATAAATATATAGGGAGGTAACTAATATCGTGGCTTTTGATTGATACGTGGATGAAACATGGATTGGATCTCACAGAGAATTTTGTATTTGTTGTAAATCCATGAATTTGTATCCATTAATGACTTAAACTTAGACGGGGAATTATTTTTGTACTTATGAATTTTATTTAGAAGTTTTTTGATAAATGAATTTTATGTAGAAGTTGTAGTTATTAATATTGTGAAATGTTATAAATTTTCTATCTTTTTGTAGATTTCTTGATTTTGTAAATGTTACTCTTTATTTAGTTTCTATATTATTAAATAAGACCAGTGACAAATAGAAATATCAACAATTGATGCTGATAAAAAATAAATAAAAAATAAAAAAAAATTATTGTTACAACGAAATGGTTGAAGCAATACCTTATCGCAACGAAATAATCGAGGCAATAAAAATGCTATATAACTTTATTGCAATGAAATGGTTGAAGCAATACCTTATCGCAACGAACTAGTTGTGGTAATAAATAAAATTATCGCAACAAAAATCTTGTTGCAATATATGATATTTATTGCAATGACATATTTTGTTGCGAAAATCTATTACCACAGAATTTATTGCAACGGCTAAAACCTATTACCACAGAGTTTATTGCAACGGCTTGCAATGACTAACTTTCGTTGCGATAAAAGTTTATTGCAACAAAATGAAAGTTATTACAACAAAAAATTTCGTTGCAATTAACCTTTTTTCTTGTAGTGTGATATATTGTGAATATTGTATAACAAAATGGTATCAGTGAATGACAGACAAGGGCAGATCCAGAATTTTTGTCTAAGCGGAGGTAATTAAGAATTCATTGCTACTCATTCGATCCTAATTGTTGTTGTGAGCTCTCTTTATTTTTTCAAAGTGATCCCATAATCTTTTATATAAACAACATAATGGAGTCAAATACAAAAAATTTAGTGGGATAAATGTAAAATATCTTAAAATTTTGAATTAATTTATAAGGTTTTAATTTTTAAGTGGGGGCAAGTGCCTCCAACCCATTGCCCCCACCTAAAATCCACCCATGGTGACAGATCTATGTAAATATAACATTGCCTTAACAAATTATGAAAAACAAAAAAAAAAAAAAGACAAATAGACAAATTGGAATTTCTCCCTTATCTATTGGGTGAAGTTCATTTCTCATCATCTATAAAAGTGAGCAATGTCTCCACCCCTTATTTAAGGGATGGAAAATAGACTGTATACCAAAAATATTACTATCGATAGATAGAAATATGCTAGTGTTTTAGTGAAGTCTACAATAACCCCACCCCCTTATCTATTGGATGAAAAATAGATTGTACCCCAAAATTATTACTACATCTCTAGATAAATATAAATATTCTAGTATTTTAGTGAAGTCAGATGAGAAATAGGTTGAACACCAAAATTATTACATTTCTAGATACATAGAAATATGCTAGTAGTATTTTAGTAAAGTCTGCAAACATTTGATACCACTCGATAAGGAAACAAAGTACAGCAATTCTGAATTCTCAAACTAATTTCCACCCTGGACTGAAACTAAGCTTTGCACATAATTTATAACCTGTAGTGAAAATGGAACCCCTCTAATGTTAAGATTCTTGATTTCATGTGTATTAGAGTCACAAGAGACTACATGTCCATTGTGGTCTAACAAAAGAAGGTTACCATTGTTCCCAAATCCTAATGGCCTGTCAACTCCTAAAAGGGGTCCAATTTTAATTTGTTTGGTCCAAGACTCCTCGACACCATATTCACGCATGACCCATATATCAAAGCTTTTCTCTATCCCTTCCACAACATGATCAACTATAATAGCAATGCGAGTATCTAAAACATTGAAACTCTCCTTAGTACTCGCATCCCTAAGATTGCCCAGATCAGGCAAAGCCATCCACCGAAACACCTCATGACTCATGTCAAAGGCTAGGATGGACTTCCAAGCCAACCAATGATAAGTTCCATTCAAGTACATCTCAGAACCATTATATGGCATAGCTTCTAAAACTGTATCAATTTTCCTCCAAGCATTAGTGTTTAGGCTATATACCTCTATAAGACGAGGATAGAGTGGGCCATTAACCTCCCAAATGTACACCGTCCTGACCACCTTGTAGTCCTTAGTTTTGGCATCGTAACCAAATCCAAGACCCTCAACAGAATAGTCTGCATAGTATGGACAATCAATAGGACATGCGGGAACAACCTTAAACTCTCTCATGGCAGGGTTCCATAAGACAATATCCTTGTTGCCAAATTGAGCACCACCATATAGACAAACTATGCCGTTTATGCAAGCACCCTTGACTTTCAAACTCTGCGTGTCCTCGTTGAAAAATGGCAAACCCAAGTTGATAGACATGTCAAACTCTCCATGACGATGATCATAATCATTTGGGATCAAGGAAAGCATGTTCTTCTTGGTGGTATTGTCCTGGTGCTTGACAAGAAGACATGCATTGTTGCTTTGACTTGAATGATGGAGGTGTTGGGCAATGAAAGTAGGGCTTTGAATAAGAGCACACCATGATTTGTTCAAGCACTTAAATCGTTTTAGAGATTTCACTGGAAGCTTAGAGAAAATGTCTTCCACCACGTCTTGTGGTAGATGGGAGCTTGCCATATCTTAGGTGATGATATATGTTCAAATGCACTCTTTGGTATATAAAGGAAATTGTTATATGCGTCACTCCATTGACTTTCATAGAGAGTTTCAATAATTTTGTAACAGAATTTTATAACTTATAATTAGTTGAAAGTTTATAGATTAAGAAAACCTTTTTTGGTCAATTAAAACATATGATTTATTATTCCCCATCAATTAAACAAATAAATCATTTGGCTCTACCAATTCAAACTGAATTAGAAGATATGTTCATCATTTATAGATTTACTTGAAATTAAAGGTTTCAATCACCAATTTATGAAATAATTTGTGATATATATATATATATATTCCCACCTACACACATATGTAAAAAAATGGTGATTCTCCATCAAATTGACGAAATGACACAGGATTTGTAATTTATCCTTATTTATACATAGATAAGTATTTTATTTGACACGGTTGTTGCAATTTGTTGAACATGCTAAACCCGTTCTTGGTCAGCATAGAAGGGCGTAGACTTTTCTCTTTTTCGGGTCAGAACTCAGTAGAGATAGACTTAGTCACGCAGAAATAAATTAATAGCTAGTTGTGTTGTGGTTTTTCTAATTCTGTTTACTTCATTCCACTGTTGTTTAATGGTGAGGGGTTCCTTTTTCCTTTTTCTTTTTGCGTGTATATGGACCGGATCGGTGTAATTGTTTTCCGTCTTTATACAAGGTGTATAAATAAAAGAAAAAATGTCGTTTTTTTTTTTTTTTTAGAAAAATAAAAAAAAAAAAATGTCGTATATAGATGTGTTTTGTACTTTTGTTTGACATATTTGCACGGTTTTCAAAATGCTGAAATTGGACAAACCGACAGTTGCTAATTTGCAAGATTAGGATAATTAAGTAATCTACTGTGGGTTGTGGTGCCTAGTAATATGCTTTAATTAGTCAAGAATGATTGGATGATTTCACTGCTGAGATTATGTTGAATTAAATGGTGGAAGAATATGTCAAAATGCACCGAAGTTTTTATGTCCAATAATCAAGTATCATCCATACTTGTTCAATTGGATTTTAAAGGTGTTTTCTTGCTCTTCATAAATGGACAAGATTAGTAAACTCTTGACCTTACTTGAGGTCACATTGGGATACACAATCAATATCGACATTGCTGAAATGGTTAAAGAAGGCCTCAAGTGTATTCGATTCATGGATGGGGACATATAAGCACCCATTCAGGAAAACAAAACAAAACAAAAAAAAAACTGTCCAAAACCCAATAACTCATACTATGTTAAATTGTTTATTCCTAGACCAGAAAAAGACAACAACAAAAAACCTAGGTTTATTAAGACACTCCAAATTTTGTTTTTATGTACACTGCTTGACCAATAAAAAGCTCAAAAAACCTTTCCAATAAACCTAATAACCAAAAAAAATAAAAAATAAAAAAAATTCCCTAACTCCTCTTATAAGACTGAAATGATATATTGCAAATATTATATATAATAAAATGATATAAATGACGATGACAAATCTGTGTAAATATAATATTGTCTTAGTAAATTCTTAAAGAGATTATGAAAATAAATAAATAAATAAATAAAATAGATAAACTGTACTTTCCCTCTTATCTATTGAGTGAAATTTATTTCTCATAATTTATAAAACCGAGTAATGTCTTTAACCCCTTATCT
>BKZX01018047.1:3828-23585 GCA_014362285.1 Fagus crenata
TACTTTCTACTAAGAATTCTCTCTGATCTTTTTGCTCCGATCACTAACTTGACCGTCGGAGAAACCTGCACCGAACCCCCTCCGGTGTCTTCTCTGACCTATTAATTGTGGTTGCAGGTCTTCCAAAGTCTAAGTTGAAACGCAGGAAGGGACCCACTGATTTTTGACATCATCAGAGCCAATGACGGTTGCTACTATCCGTCATGACCCTGCTTTGGCCATGCAAAGAGCCAAAGCGGTTATGACCAAGGATGATTTGGAGGAATACCTTAAGGTGAAAATAGCAACGGCTTAACAAAGTCCGTGGTCCATTCTTTGATGAGGGTAAGTAGAGTTTATTTTTTTCGTCACTTCCTCTTTTTGCATGTTCGTTTGGACAACTTACGATACTTGTTCAAAATTTTGCTTATGTAGGCTTTGAATAAGGTTATGATCATCGGCACCTGTTGCTTGAAATGGGAGGACTGCCTCGTGAAAATGAAGGCTCAACTTACAGATTTCAAAGAGAGTAGGAAGAACCATAGGAGGGCTGTCGTGGAGTTGACAAGAGAAGGGAAGGATGCCTTGGAAACACTTGAGAAGGAAAGGGGGGGCAGAACGAGAAGGACGAGGCTTTATGGCACCAATAGGATTGTGTCATTCCATTGCCCTGAGTAAGATGTAATCAAGCATTTATCTTGTAGGAATAGCAATATGGCTAATCAGTTTCTCATAGGCGGCACCAACTAATGATGAAGAAGATTAGGGGGTCATTCATCTAAACGTTGAGCTTTAGAAGACATGCAAAATAAATAATATTTAGTCAAAGGAGCATCGGCATGGTGCTGGCCAAAGCTTCACTGATAATTTTGTTACTAAAGAAAACAAAACCCAGGTAATTGTGCAAAACTTTTTTATGATAATTTTATTGAAGAAGACTATCTTATATAGATGTCTGTACAAAATCTAATAACTACAAGATAAGCTTGTAGAGTTTTGAGATAATGGAAAGGCATATGTTACATAAGGTGAATAGACACACTAAATACAATTGGCTGTTACATAAGATGAATAGACTCAAGTGAACACGTGTTATTACTTCCCCTCAAACTGGACAAGGGGTTAATCTAGAGTCCCAGTTTGCATTTAAGCTCAGCAAGGTGAGCACGAGCGAGTAGTTTTGTGAAAATGTTTGCAAGTTGATGAGATGAAGGAATGAACTGGGTGATGAGTGTGCCGAGTGCAACCTTTTCACGAAAGAAGTGGTAATCAATTTCAACATGTTTCGTACGTCCATGAAACACAGGATTAACAGACATATGAAGGATTGAAATGTTGTCACAAAAGAGAACTAGTGGTTGGGCTTGATAAAGGCCAATTTCCTGAAGAACAAATGAAAGCCAAGTTAACTCAGCTATAGTAGAAGCCATTGCCCTGTATTTTGCTTCATCACTAGAGTGAGACACAGTGGGTTGCTTTTTAGCACTCCAAGAGATGCAATTAGAGCCCAAGAATGTACAGAAGCCAGTAGTGGACCGACGTGTAGAGGGACACCCTACCCAATCTGCATCAGAGAAGGCATACAAGTCGAGGCTGCTATGTTTCAAGATACGAAGTCCATGAGAGATTGTTCCTTTGACATATCTTAGGATTCATTTAACCATCTAAAAGTGAGCATTCGTGGGAGCATGCATGTACTAACAGAAAATTTTGATAGCATAACAAAGGTCCAGCCTCGTGAGAAATAAATATTGAAGGGTGCCCACAATGCGTCGATACTTAGTGACATCGGCATATTGTGAGTCAGGATCAGCAATGGAGGGTTGTTTGGAAGTTATGGGAGTAGCATTGGGCTTGCAGTCAATCATCTGAGTATTAACAAGTAAGTCAACTATGTATTTTGCTTGGGAAATGAAGATACCACCAGTGAAAGGCTGAACTTAAAGATGGCAATGGGGCGGTATGGGTCGGGTTTCACCCTGCCTCGACCCGTTTAGATACTCGTCCCAAAAAAACCCGTTTACTACCCCACCCCGCCTACTTTAACGGGTACCCGTTTAACCCAATCCGATCCGATTCTTTTTTTTTTTTTTTTTTTTTTTTTTTTTTTTTTTTTTAATTTCAGGTTTTTCAGATTCGGTCAACGTGGAGCTCAATCAGTCGTTGGATCGGATCTGACCAAACCACCATCATTGGTCATCTTGCTTAGCAGAATCTAAACAAGATCTGAGCCACTGTCGATCTGTGCCTACGGATCTAGTTCGTGGGTCTTGTTGCCGCTCCAGACTCGATTTGATACACGCTTTCGCTGTGGTTTAACCCGCACCGTACTGACTTCACAGAACTAGATCCGAGCTGTGAAAGATGCTATGCCGTTGATGGTTAAGACCCATGGGTCCAAAGATCTGGTGATCCGAGCCAGATGAAGCGATGATGAAGCTAACATGGCAGAACCCTTCGATGAGTCACAAGTGAAGCGGCGTCGCACGCTCGCCTCAGCTCCGATCTGCTTGCATGCTCTCCTCTAGCCGAGGCCGTCACACGCCGAGCCGAGGCTCGCAAACTGGTCGAGATGGAGGAGAAGGAGATCGAGAAGGCAAACAAAAAACTGAAAAATAGTCCGATGAGTGAAAGAGCTAAATCGAGATCGGTGAAGTCTCGATTGAGGAGAGAGGCTCGGGTTTCGAATTTTTTTTTTTTTTTAAATAGTTCGAGTCAGATTCGGGTTTTTCAATAAAACTTGACTCGTTTAAAACCCGATTAAAACCTATTTCGGTTAAAAAAACCCGACCCGATACCCTATTACATAAATGAGGCGAAAAAACCTGAAGTAATTGGGGCGGGGTGGAGCGGGGTGGGGCGGGTACCCGCGGGTCGCGGGTTTATTGCCATCCCTAACTGAACTTGGACCACGAGGAAGTGATGCAGGAAGCCAAGATCTTTGAAGGAGAATTGAACTAGCAATTGCAAAACAAATTCGTCCAACAACAGTGGAGAACTCCCTGTGAGAATTATGTCATCCACATATACAAGTAAGATCATAATATGAGAATCAGAGTGAAAAACAAACAAAGGAGAATCTGCTGGACTACATTTGAATCCACAATCAATCAAGAAAGAACTGAAACGATCAAACCAAGCTTCTGGGGCTTGCTTTAACCCATACAAGGCCCGATGTAATTGGCAAACATGATTAGGAAGAGTTTGATCCACAAAACCCGGTGGTTGATCCATGAACACATGGGTGTCAAGATGCCCATGAAGGAAGGCATTCTTAACATCTAGTTGACGAAGACCCCATCCTTTAACCATAGCAACAGTGAGAATTGTGCGAATGGTAGCTGGACGAATGATTGGACTGAAAGTTTCATAGAAATCTATTCCTTCCTATTGATTATAACCTTTTGCAACCAAGCGAGCTTTTAGCCGATCCAAAGACCCATTTGATTTAAGCTTGGTTTTAAAGATCCAACGACAGCCAATCACGTTCATGTGAGGTTGGCGCGGGACAAGAACCCAAGTGTGATTATGATGGAGAGTTGTCATCTCATCCACCATTACTGCATGCCAACCAAGGTGATTAAGTGCCTACTTAATGGTTTTGGGTTCAGGTGGTGTAGTGAGGAAAGAGATTGTGAGAACATATTTAGAATTGGGTTTATGGATGCCAGCTTTGCTTCTTGTAGTCATTGGATGTATAGGTCCAGGAGTTGGTGTAGTCTCTGATGTAGATGGTATTTGTGGAGGTGAAATACTTAGAGTGGTAGGTGGAGTAGTATCTGTTTGAGATGGTGATGGTATTTGTGGAGGTGAAATATTTAGAGTACGTGGTGGGTGGAGTAGTATCTGTTTGTGGATGACATATTTGGGTGTCCGATAAAGGCAAAGGATTTGGTATGAAAAGTCGGGCATGTTGTGGATCAAGAGTTAGTGAGTAGCTATCAGAGGTATCGAGTGATGTTGTTGATTGAGAGATTGGGAACCAATTGGTGAGACTTATTGGTGGAGAAGAGGAATGACATGGTTGATAGAATGGAAATACCTTTTCATCAAATAGAACATGCCATGATATATAAACTCTTCCAGTGGGTAAATGAAGGCACCTATATCCCCTGTGCTGGGCACTGTAGCCCATGAATATGCAAGACAATGACTGTGGTTCAAGGTTATCTTTAGCATAGGCACCCAAGTATGGATAGCATTGACATCCAAATGTTCTCATGAAATCATAAGATGGTTCCTTTTGATGCAGTAGATAGTATGGTGTTTTCATGGCAAGGGAGGGTGAGAGGAGTCGATTAATGAGAAAGGTAGAGGTAAGAAATGCTTCCACTTAATATCTTTTTGGTATAAAGGCATGCATCATCATAGCTAGTCCGAGTTCAACCACATGATGATGTTTTTGTTCAGCAACACTATTTTGTTCTGGAGTACCAAGACAAGATAGTTGGTGAAGCATTCCATTCTTAAGCAAATGATCAAGAAATTCTTGTTTGGTAAATTCCCCTCCACGATCAAAGTGAAAAATTTGTATCTCTTTGTGAAATTATTTTTCCACCATAGCTTGAAACATAACAAAGACCCTGTAAAAATCTAATTTCTTCTTAAGTGGATACTGTGAACTGTGCAAGCAGTGAATTGTATAAACAAACGGCGCAACATATTATTAGGGTTAGGAACCTTTATATACAATATACAAGGGCTGGGCCCATGTTATTAAGCCCAACTAACTAACAAATAAATACATATATTATTATAAACTAACACCTCCCCTCAAACTCAAGATGTTGTGAAGGAAGCATTCGGAGTTTGGATACTAAATATCGAAAGCGAATGGTGGAGTGAGACTTCGTGAAAAAATCTGCAACTTGTAGTTGAGAAGGAATGAAGGGCAAGACAATGACTCCATCACGCAACCAGTGACGAATAAAATGACAATCTATCTCTATGTGTTTGTTGCGCTCATGGAAGACATCGTTATGCGCTATTTGGATCGCACTCTTGCTATCACAATGAAGTGGAGTAGGACTAGAAATAGCAACCCCCATATCTTCAAGTAACCTACGAAGCCAAATAATTTCGGAGGTAGTGTCTACTAAAGCTCTATATTCCGCTTCAGCTGAGGAGCGTGCAACTACAGTTTGTTTCTTACTCTTCCAAGATATCAAAGAGTCACCAAGGAAGATACAAAAACCTGTTGTAGATCGACGATCAGTAACATCACCAGCCCAATCAGAATCAGAGTAAGCATTAAGCTCAAGCTTAGATGAAGAGGACATTAATAGTCCTTGATGCATCGTACCACGCACATATCTCAAGATTCGAAGGACAGCTGCAAAATGGACTGTGCGAGGTGATGTCATAAACTGACTAACAACATGAACAGCATAACTGATATCAGGGCGAGTAATGGTAAGATAAATTAAACCCCCAACAAGTTGTCTATAAAGAGTGGGATCAGACACCAACTCCCCATCTGTGGATCGCAATTTCACATTGAGTTCAAGTGGAGTATCAACAGCTTTGTTATCAGTCAACCCAACTCGAGAAATAAGATCTGAAGCATACTTTACTTGAGACAAAGAATAGCCACTAGAAGAAGAATTGACTTTAATGCCAAGAAAGTAACGCAATGGACCTAAGTCTTTCATTTCAAAGCATGTACCAAGATGAGTCTTAATATCATGGATGCCAACAGTGTCACTACCAGTGATAATCATATCATCAACATAAAGAAGTAACAAAACAAGACCTTTACTAGATTGACGAATGAACAAGGCTGAATCATGAGAACTTTGTTGAAAACCAAAGCTAAGAACTGCAGAACTAAATTTCTCGAACCAAGCTCGAGGGGCTTGTTTTAAACCATAAAGAGCTCGCCGAAGTTTACAAACCTAGTGAGGTTGACAAGGTAAACCAGGGGGAGGTTTCATGTATACTTCTTCGTGAAGATCTCCATTCAAAAAGGCATTTTTGACATCCATTTACGATAACTGCCATCCTCGAATAGAAGCAACAGCAATAAGAGTCCTAACTGAGATCATACGTGCAACTGGAGCAAAAGTCTCTTCATAGTCTATTCCATACTCTTGTGTAAAGCCCTTAGCAACCAACCTAGCTTTATACCTCTCAACAGTACCATATGATTTGGTTTTTACTTTGTAAACCCATTTGCACCCGACTGGAGACTTACCAGGAGGAAGATTAACAATATCCCATGTATGAGTTTGCTCTAATGCAGCTAACTCCTCTTTCATAGCGGCTTGCCAATGGGGATTAGAGGATGCTTCATGATAAGACCTCAGTTCATAGACAGAAAGAATAGTAGACAAAAAACAATGAAAATCACGATAACGTTGGGAGGGAATATGCTCACGTGTTGATCGACGAAGTTCTTGGATGAGTGGACTTGGATCATTAGACGGAGCCTCAATGTTGGGACATGGCACATCATCTTCGGTTGGAAAGGCTTCTTCAGTGGGTTGAGATGGTTCATGGTACTCTGAAACTATAGAGGGACACTCAGGTGAAGACACCATAGGGTCAGGAGACTTAACACTAGAATCCAAAAACGGATCAAGAAAGGCAAACGATTCAGAGGAATTGGAAGAATCCCGAAAACGAGGTAACATGTAAAGGGGAATATGTTCCCAAAAAGTGACATTCCTCGAGACACGAAGTTTTTGGGCAATAGGGTCATAACATCGATATCCCTTTTTCCCAATACCATAACCCAAAAAAACACATATAGTAGCTCTTTTGGATAATTTATCACGTTCAACTTTGGGCAAAAGGACAAAACATGTGGAGCCAAACACACGAAGTTCAGAATAATTTGGAGGAATTTTGTATAGCCTCTCAAAAGGTGAAATCCCACCAATAACTGAGGAAGGGGTTCTATTAATGACATACACAAAGGTAAGAGCTGCTTCACCCCAAAATTTCTTAGGAGTAGACGAGGATAACAATAAGGCTCTAGTGGTTTCCATTATATGACGATGCTTTCTTTCAGCAACGCCATTTTGTTGAGGGGTATCAGTACAAGAAGATTCTGCTAGAGTTCCTCGAGAAGCAAGAAATTCAGTGAATGGGCCAGACTGAAATTCCCCACCTGAATCAGCACGAAAACGTTTTATGGTGGTGGAGAATTGTGTTTGAATCATGGTGGAGAATTCTTGGTATATTTTAAGCAAGGCAGAACGATTATGAAGCAAATAAATCCAAGTATAACGTGAGTAATCATCAACAAAGACAACATAGTAACGAGCCCCCCCTAAAGTGGGTAAACGTGATGGTCCCCATATATCAGAATGAATCAAATCAAAAGGAGATGAAGAAACTGACTCACTTTTATTAAATGGTAAAGCTGGCTGTTTGGCTAGTTTGCAACTGATACAATGAGAAAAGTTTCCAGATTTTACAGGACCAAGCTTACCACTAGACAATAAATACTTAAGTCTTGGAATAGAAATATGACCTAACCTACTATGCCAAAGTGAAAAAGATGAAGACTCTAGAACAGAAGCAGCCAATCTTGCATTGATACTCTTTGAAACTTCCAATGTCTCTAAAATGAAAAGCCTTCCAACCTGTCCCAACTAGCTTCCCCGTCAAACGATCCTGTACAAAACAACCAGAGGAATCAAAGAAGATTCTAAGACCTAACTCACATAATTGACCAACAGACAATAAATTCATTGAAATTTGTGGAACCAAAAGAACATCAGGAATTGAAACATCTTTAGGAGTGGAAACAGAACCAATATGAGTAGCAACCATGGTAGAACCATTAGCTGTATGTATGGAAGGAGAACTATGGATTGGACTAGGTGAATCAAGGAGATCATGATTGTTGGTCATATGATTAAAAGCACCTGAATCTATGTACCAATTATTAGAGTGTGTACCTGAATTGACTGAGAAAGCAGAGGCAACATTAGAGTCATTACCCATACAAGAGAACGCTTGTTTAATCATTTCCTGGACTTGATCTGCAGTAGGATGGTCAGATGATAACGGTGAACTTTGAGAGGTTGTAGCTAAGCTTTCAGATTCAGATGAAGCCAATGCAGCTGTCCGGTTCGACTTTCGAGGATTATATCTTCCTTTTAGCTCAGGGCAATTACTTTTCATGTGTCCAAATTTGTGACAATATCTGCATTCGACAGTAGACATATCCTTGTACTTCCCTTGATTATTACCAAAGGAGTTCGATGATTGGGTGGAATATTTAGTATGTTGTGTAGCAATAAATACTGACTCGGCTTCTGTTCCCTTGTGAATAAGAATACCTTTTCGTGTTTCTTCTGCCAATAACTCAGATAAGGTTGCATCAACAGAGGGACGTGGAATACGATGAAGAATGGAGGATCGAATTGACTCAAAATCATCCTGCAGTGCCATTAAGAATTGAACCAGCCGTGTTTCCTCCCTATACTGATAATACAACTCGGCGTCAACTGTCCATTTTGGTTCCATAAGTGCTAATTGATCCCAAAGAACTGACATTTCAGAATGAAAATCAGAAATAGATTGGCCTGTCTTTTGTTTTAAACTTGCAAGATCTAACTCAAGTTTATACCTTCGTGCGAAATCAGTTTGGACATAGCGTCTTGCAAGAAAATCCCAAACTTCCTTGGCAGTTTCAAATTTCCCAAGTTGCATGCTTATTGAAGTAGTCACTGTATTTGCAATCCATGTGACAATTTTGCTATTATTCATCTCCCACTCTTCCACTTTAGATTCAAAGTCTGCAACCTTTTGATCTTCTAATTTCTTTGGACATGTTTTTTCACCGGTGACATACTTCCATAAGCCTTTTCCTTTCAAAAAATTTCTCATAAGGAATGACCAATGACTATAGTTTGGTCCATTCATTTGAATGGAAATAGGATGAGATGAGTCAGAGGTTGTCATATTTAAATGCAAGAGTGGTGTCCAAGAACCTGATGATGGCTGAGATAAATCTTAAAGGAAAAAAACAAAATAGGAATAAGGACAAGAACCTGATGATGGCTTGTAGGCTTAATGGCTCAAGCTCCAAGCTTAGTCAACTTTTGAACCCCACGGCTTAATGGCTCAAGAAAATGCTCACGGATTGCTTGCAACTTGCAATCCAAAAATACAACAATCCCTCTCTCTCTTTAGTCTTTTACGTGAAAGAAAACCAATTGCACATCAGAGATGTGACTCACTGTGAAGCTGTGCTCTGATACCATGTGAACTGTGCAAGCAGTGAATTGTATAAACAAACAGCGCAACATATTATTAGGGTTAGGAACCTTTATATACAATATACAAGGGCTGGGCCCATGTTATTAAGCCCAACTAACTAACAAATAAATACATATATTATTATAAACTAACAGATACAGCCATGAAAATTGAGTAAAATCATCCACAAATAAGGCATAATAACTAAAACCTTGATTAGATAAAATAGGGGCTGGACCCCATAAGTCATAGTGAATTTTAGCCAGAGGAACCATTGTTCTATTCTTTGAAGGAAAGAATGGAAGCTTCGAGCTATTGCTTAAGGCACAACTCTTACATAAACCAGTGGCCTTTTTATTAACATAAATAAATTTATTATTCCTCATAAAATGCAAAACTCTCGGTTAAGGATGTCCAAGCCGTCCATGCCATGTATCTTCATCTACACTTGAAAACGATTCGAGAAAAAAGTTGCTTTGACTGAGGCATGCTGGAGGACATATAGACCGGCTTCCTTACTCCCTGATGCCAACACCTGATGTGTCTTTCGATCCTTAATGAGAAAACCATGATCATCAAATTGAACATAGCACGGATAATCACAAGTAAGTTGAGAGATAGAGATCAAATTCTTCTTTATATCAGGGACAACAAGAACATTATTTAGTGGTAACCGTGAGGCCAAAAGTGTATGTCCAGTATGTGTAATTGACAGTTTGTGCCTATTTCCTACCATAACATAATCAAACCTGAGATATGGCTTTGGATTGGAAAGGTTACCTGGATCATCATTAATATGGGAAGTGGCGCCTAAATCTGGGAGCCATTCATTGTCATTCGTTGGATTGAGATGAAGTGCAGCAAGGGCTTGAGGAATAGACTCATCTTGGTAGCTATTGTCAAAACGATGCTAGCATTTTAAGGCAGTGTGACCTCTCTTCTTGCAGATTTGACAATAAGGAACTAAGGAAGGTTGGTGTTACTAGATGAAGAAGCAGATTTTGTTGGTGTGGTTTGTTGGGTGGGTCGCGGTTGATATGGAGGCCGTGAATTTTCTTGTGTGAAGCCCCTTCCTCTTGAGTTTAAAGAGTTGGAATCACGTCTTTGTGAGTTGTACTGTTGCCCAACAAAAGCCATAGATGGATTTACAGATTCTGACATTAAGGACTTATTGCGCAACTCATGGCTATGCAACAATGGAACTAAATCATTGTAGGATGGAACAGGTGGTTTGAGCATGGCAGTTGAAAAGATTCATAACAAGGTCCTATATCATTTAGCAGCCAAAACACCTTCTTTTGATCGGGTACTGGTGTACCAATTGCATTAAGTTGATCACAAGTGGACTTGAAGTTCCTAATGTAATCATTGAGAGAAACAGAATCTAGTTTCTTCTTTTGTAATTTGAGAAGTAGCTCAAATTCACGGGCTTGAGAGTCTTGACAATAAGCTTTGGACAGTGCCTTCCATACATCAATGGATGTGGTAAGGCCAACAACAGTTCCAAGTGCTTCTTTAGAAATTGTAGCAGTGATCCAGGCTTTGACAAGCCGATCTGTGCGAATCCATGCTGCCAAATCTGGATTAGAAACTTTGCCTTCCCCATTTGGATTGTTAACTTTAGAGAGGGAAGCACAGAGAAACAGAGAGAATAATCTTTGTATTGAGTATTCTGAATAAGCATGTACAAATAAAAGAATATATATAGGCCTAGTCTAGTGTACGGTATAGTAAATACAACGTAAACCCTAGGAAACCCTAGACTAGTACAATAACAAAAGGTATACATATTAACATCCCCCCTCAAACTCAAGGTGGTTTGACAGAAGCCATCTTGAGTTTGGAAACAAGATCACGAAAACGACCAGGAGGAAAAGTCTTCGTAAAGATGTCAGCAGTCTGATCAGAAGAGCTAACTGGAAGAAGATGTAGGATGCCAGCAGACAGATGATGACGCACAAGATGACAATCAATCTCAATATGCTTGGTGTGCTCATGGAAAACATCATTATGCGCAATCTGAATAGCACTACGGTTGTCACAATGTATGACAGTCGGGGAAGAATGTGTAACACCCATATCTTCCAACAGCCAACGAAGAGCAAGAAGTTCAGAAGTAGTATCAGCCAGAGCACGATACTCTGCCTCAGTACTAGAGCGAGACACAATATGTTGTTTCTTACTGCGCCAAGAAATAAGAGAGTCTCCCAAAAAGAAACAAAATCCAGTAGTAGAGCGGCGGTCAGTAGGATCCCCAGCCCAATCAGCATCAGAATAAGCACAGAGGTCAAGGGTGGAGTGAGCAGAGAAGTGAAGTCCGTGAAACATAGTACCCTTGATATAGCGAAGAATGTGAAGCACTGCAGCATAGTGTGTAGAATGGGGAGCAGATAAGAATTGACTCACCAAATGAACAGCATGAGCAATATCAGGGCGAGTTACAGTGAGATAAACTAAGTTGCCAACAAGCTGACGATAGAGAGTGGCATCACTGAGAGGTGTGCCATCCAAGGGAGTAAGGCGAGCATTCATCTCAAGGGGTGTAGAAACAACTTTAGTGTCAGTCAGGCCAGCACGAGATAACAAGTCAGAGGCATACTTAGCCTGAGAGAGATAATAACCAGTGGAATCAGAGGAGACCTCAAGGCCTAGGAAGTAGCTTAGATGACCAAGATCCTTCATCTCAAATTGTTGGTGGAGAAATAGCTTGAAATCAGAAATGCCAGAGTGATCATCCCCAGTAATGATCATGTCATCAACATAGAGTAGAAGAAGAATCATACCCTTATCAGATCGGCGGATAAATAATGCTGTATCATGAGAACTGGATGAGAAGCCAAACTGATGTACAATACTGCTAAACTTGGCAAACCAGGCTCGAGGAGCTTGCTTAAGACCATACAGAGCACGACGAAGGAGGCAAACTTTGTCAGGACAGTCTGAATAGCCTGGAGGTGCCTGCATATAGACTTCTTCAGTGAGATCACCATTTAAAAAGGCATTCTTAACATCCATCTGAAAAAAAGCCCACTGATGAACTGCAGCAATAGCAAGAAGACTACGAACAGAGGTAATACGAGCAACAGGAGCAAAAGTCTCCTCATAGTCAATCCCATATTCCTGAGCATATCCCTTGGCAACAAGACGAGCTTTATACCGTTCAATAGAGCCATCAGATTTGGTCTTGATCTTGTAGACCCATTTGCAGCCAATGGCAGATTTACCATGAGGCAAATCAACCAAGTCCCAAGTATGAGTCTTCTCCAAAGCCTGAAGTTCCTCTGTCATTGCTTGCTGCCAAAGAGGGTTAATACAGGCCTCACGATAGGTGTGAGGCTCATGAAGGGAAAGCACAGCTGAAAAACAAGAATAATCATGCAAATGAGCAGGAGGTGCTCTTACCCGGTCAGAACGACGAAGGGGGAGGAGAGGAGGCTGATCAGTGACAGGATCCACAGGCGATGCAGGTTCGTGGGGCGAAGCCGGAGAGTCAGCAGGAGGAGCAGCAAGAGGGAGGTCAGGAGTCTGATCAAGGACAGGATCCACAGCTAGTGGAGGTGCTAGAGGAGAAGTCGGAGAATCAGCAGGAAATATAGGAAACAAAGGTAGTGATGGATTAGTAAAAAAGGAAGGAGTGGAACAAGTTGTAAACTTGGACAGGGAATTAAACATGGTATGTTCCCAGAAAACAACATGACGAGAAATGCGAAGACGTTGAGAGATAGGGTCCCAACAACGATAACCTTTGTGTTCAATCCCATACCCAAGAAAACAACATAGACGAGATCGAGGTTCTAATTTGGAATGTTCATGCGGCTGAAGTAAAACAAAACATGCACAACCAAAGACGCGAAGAGAAGAGTAGGAAGCTGGAGTACCATAGAGACGTTCAAAGGGAGTCACATTTTGGAGAGCTGAGGATGGAAGACGGTTGATGGTATAGACAGCAGTGAGAGCGGCTTCCCCCCAAAAACGTTCAGGACATGAAGCAGAAATGAGGAAAGCCCTAACAGAGTCAAGAATGTGGCGGTGTTTGCGTTCAGCCCTACCATTTTGATGAGAGGTTCCTGCACAAGAACGCTGAATAATAGTGCCGTGTGTGTGAATGAAATCAAGAAATTGAGAGTCTCTATATTCCATGGCATTATCAGTGCGAAAAATTTTAATGGTTTTTGAAAACTGGGTGGAGATCATTTGGGCAAAAGTGCGATAGATTTGAGATAATTCAGAGCGATTGTGCATAAGGTAAATCCATGTATACCGAGAGAAATCATCAACAAATATGACAAAGTATTTAGATCCACCTACAGTAGCAGTGGGGCTAGGTCCCCAAATATCAGAGTGAATCAAGTCAGAAGAGGCATGAGAAAAAGAGTCACTATTATTAAAAGATAAAGCGGGCTGTTTGGCCAACTGACAAGATACACAATCAACTGAATCATGTTTGACTTGACCCAAAAAACCACTAGAAATTAAAGTGCGAAGTTTTTGGACTGACACATGACCTAAACGTAAATGCCAAAGACTTAAAGGAAAAACAGAAGCAGTAGGAGCAACATAAGACGGAGGGGGTGTCGATGTGGTAGGTAGGTGAAGTGAAGTGAGCTCGAACATCCGTCCCACTCTACGGCCTGTCCCAAGAACCTGATTCGTCCGAGGATCCTGCACACGACAACCAGAAGAACCAAACCACAAGTCAAAACCAAGTTCACATAATTGACCAACAGAGATGAGATTAAGAGTGAGGTTGGGAATAAGATATGTGTCAGATAGAGATAGTGTAGAGGTGGAAACAGAACCAGTATGACTAGCAGCAAGGTGCGAGCCATTAGCAGTTTGAATAAGAGGAGCATGAGTAGTAGGAATAATAGAAGAAAATATCTGAGAATCAGGAGACATATGATTACAACAGGCAGAATCAAAATACCAAGTATTACCTGAGACAGCAGAGGAAACCTTATCAGAGGAGGACAAAAATTGTTTGACCATGGTAAAGACCATTGGTCCTAACTCACTAACCGGGATAGATGAGAGAGAGGGATCAGAGGGTGAGTCTTCAGCAGCAACAGCGACAGAGTGATTAACAGGCCTTGGAAGAATGCCTGATTGACCTGGCTTGGGAGGCTTGGTAGGGCAGTTGTAGACAATGTGACCAATCTTGTGACAGTACCGACATTGGATGGTCGGGCATTCAGCCAAAAGATGTCCCTGCTTATGACAGTTCTTGCAATATTTCGGACCATTCCTAGATGAGGAAGAGCTTGAAGGACATGTTGCAGTAGCAAGGACCGCATCAGGGTGATGGGGTTGAAGAGTGCGAAGACGGGTCTCATGAGAGAGAAGCTGACTCATAGCAAATTCCAGAGTAGGGAGAGGGACCTGCTGAAGCAAAGTAGCACGAACTGGTTCAAACTCAGAAGTCAAGGCCATCAGGAACTGGATAAGATGAAACTGATCTCGTTTGGTAGCTAAGATTGCTGCATCTGCAGGATCCTTGACAATATGGGTAGACTGCTCCATTTGATCCCAAATAGACTGCATACCAGAAAGGAACTCATTGATCGGTTGCCTAGGCGTTTGCTTCATATTGACAAGAAGACCCCAAAGTTGATATTCGTGAGAGAGGCCAGCAGTAGTATAATGACGACTCAGAAGATCCCAAACATCCTTAGCATTTTCATAGCGACCAAATTGCTGATGAATGGAAGGTACAGTAGAGTGGCGAAACCGGGTGATGATTTGGTGATTCTTGCAATCCCAATCTTCAAGAAGATCAGCAAATTTCGTGTCTTCTTCATCCTTAGAACGAACAGGAACTTGGATTTCACCTGTGACATAACGCCATAAACGATGGCCTTTGAGGAAGCTGCGCATGTCTTGGGACCACAGAACATAATTGTGCCCATTGAGAATGGTGGTAACAGTCTTGGGAAGTTCATTTTTATCCATCGGAAATACCTGAAAAAAAACAAATGAGAAAAACAAAAAAAATGGGTAAGCCTTTTCTGTTTTTTTTTTTTTTTGCTAGGGCTGACGTCAGCAAGGGTAGGGCTGACGTCAGCAACGCTCAGAACACGCGGGTCGCGTGGCGGGGCGCGTGGTCGGGTCGGGGCGCGTGTGCGGGTCGGGGCGCGTATTCGGGTTGGGGCGCGTGGATCTAAAGAAAAAGAAGGCCGGAAGCTTCACCGGCGCGTGGCGGCGCGTGGAGCTTTTTCAGGCTTCGAGATTTCTGGTGGATCTTCGTCTTGACGAGACGAATCCGTGGATCTCTTGAAAAAGATAAACGGAGCAGCCTAGAGGCGGCGGCGGAGATCAGAACCTGCGGGTTTGCCGGAGACAGATGAGGCGCGTGGCGGCGCGTGGAGAGGTTTCTGGTGATGAGATTTTGCAGGTTTTGGAAATCAAGCTCTGACGATCAGAGCGGTAGGCAGAACAGGAGGAACGGAGGTCTCTGGAAGCAATTGCAGGAGAAGAGAGGCACAGCTGTTGTCTTGAAAAAAACTGTTTTCAGAAAACCCTAGACTAGTTTTAAGAATCACAATGCCAAAAGATTAATTTGGCTCTGATACCATGTTAACTTTAGAGAGAGAAGCACAGAGAAACAGAGAGAATAATCTGTGTATTGAGTATTCTGAATAAGCATGTACAAATAAAAGAATATATATAGGCCTAGTCTAGTGTACGGTATAGTAAATACAACGTAAACCCTAGGAAACCCTAGACTAGTACAATAACAAAAGGTATACATATTAACATGGATTATCAATCTCACCTTCAGGGGGTGTTGTATTCCTTGTGATGAAACCAAGCAAATCTTGACTTTCAATCAATGATAATACTTGAGTTTCCCACAAAAGATAATTTGTGTTTGTAAGTTTCAATGATACAAAGTTTGCAACATTAAGGCTGGATGGATAAGGATATTGTGGAGGTGATGGTGCAGCCATTGTTTTGGTTTTGGATCGTACTCTGTGGAGTTTATAAAATCTCTGATACCATAAAGAAAACAAAACAAAACAAAACAAAACCCAAGTAATTGTGCAAAACTTTTTTATGATAATTTTATTGAAGAAGACTATCTTATATAGATGTCTGTACGGAATCTAAATAACTACAAGATAAGCTTGTAGAGCTTTGAGATAATTGAAAGGCATATGTTACATAAGGTGAATAGACATACTAGACATATGTTACATAAGGTGAATAGACATACTAAATACACTGGCTGTTACATAAGATGAATAGACTCAAGAATTTAAAACACGTGTTATTAGTTACAACTCATAGAACTCAATGCCAATATCTCAAATGACAGATTTTTAAGAATGTATCACTCATACTTGGTTTAGGTGGTTTGATAGCCTTATATAGGGTTAATTTGGGCCGTTGTTACCCACCCATCAAGCCGGGCTCATGGGATGGCGAAACCGTGATGGTTTGAACTTTGAAGGACATTTATGGGGGAGTAGCTTGTAAACCCCGCAGGAGTGTTTATTAATGTAACCATTGTTTCAGTATATAACGATTGTCTAAGGCATATGCATTGGACTACTGTCTAGTTGTCTATCATGTGTGGATGACTTATTCCCATCATAATATTTTAGTTAAAGTCACGTATGCCACTACCATTTAAGTCGAAAGTAAATAAACTTGGTAATGTGATTTGCAATAGTATTAAGTAATTTTGATGAAATAGCAAAATTAAAAAAAATATATATTTAAAATTGGAGGACACTATTATCCCAATTAAAACTTAAAAGGATAGGCACCTGATAACACTTAAAAGAAAATTGGAGGATTAAAATGTAAATTAATAATAATAATAATAAGATTGACAATGACCCTTTGTGGTGGATTCACTTTCTGTTAGTGATTTATAAATTGAGTCCAAATTTGGAGACTAGGACTTTGTTTGGTTGAGCCTAAGGGAGGGAAGAGACATGAATAGAGAAAGAGAAACTAAAATTAATTCAGGTGTGCTTGGATATACTCATATAGGAAGGAAAAAAAAAAAAAAAAAAAATCTGTAATTTCTCTGTTTGGTTTTGCAAAGGGAAGGGAAAGGAAATATATGGGTATGTTTGGTGACTATTTTTTGTTTTCTGTTTTCTAAAACTTGTATTTGGGTGTTTTGAGAATTGTAATAAAAAATAATATTATAATAGATTTGAGAATAAAAATTTTGTTTGGTAGATGTTTTTCACATTATTTAGAGTACTGTTTTTATGTATTATTTTATTATGATTATTATTATTATTTTACTGTCAACACCAACTCGACCACAGCCACCGCCAACCACAGCTAGCCACCATTCACAGCAACACAACCACCGGCAACCACATTTTGACCCACTGCAAGACCCACCGGCAACCACTCAGCCTCAGATCGGCGAAGCCCAGCACCACCGCGAAGCTTATTGCGAAGCCCATGCACCACCGCGAGACCACCTCCAGATCTGCAAGACGACGCCGATCACCTGAAACCCATACCCACTGTAAACCCACAAAAATCCACTGCAAACCCACCAAAAATCTACAATAAACCCACTGCAAACTCAACAAAAATCCAAGTTTATGGCTTCTGCCACCGCAGCCCATTACGGCCTCGCCCCATCCTTCGCTGTCTTCGGCGATTTGAGGAAAGTCTGGGTGAAAGAGAGACTTGAGAGAGAGAGAAAGAAATTACGTTGAGGGAGATAGAAATGACCGAAAGAAAAAGAAAATATTATTATAATGAACAGTAAAAGTGAGAACATAAAATGAAAAGAGAAAACATCAAAAAGTTGTTCTCATTTTGGCCGAATTGAGTATCATTTAAACAGTAAAAATATTTGAATGCAAAAACTGAATACCGAAGCCAAACAAAAAAATTTTAGCGGGGCCCACCATTTTCTGTATTCAAATACAGAAAACAGAATTTGAGTTAAAGAACCAAACATGCTCTATATGTTTTTATTTTATGCCCTTGCGTATAAAGAGATTTCAAATTTCTTTCTAGAATAGTTAAGGGTATAATTGTAAATTTCTCACACAACTGATCATTCC
Organism: Fagus crenata; assembly: GCA_014362285.1. Classification (NCBI taxonomy): domain Eukaryota; kingdom Viridiplantae; phylum Streptophyta; class Magnoliopsida; order Fagales; family Fagaceae; genus Fagus; species Fagus crenata. Next base: position 22,065 of record BKZX01018047.1, read on the forward strand.
AAATTTTGTTGCTTCTAGCTTTCCCTCCTTTTCCGCCCAACATGGGGAGAAAATGAATTGTGGGCTCAGGCTGAATTTTTTCTCTCCATTCCGCCCCGTTTCCTTTCTCTCGTAGGAACCAATCAAATAGTGAAAATCTGTCTTCTATCCCTTAGTTTCCCTTCTTTTATTTTTATTTTTTAATTTTTTGCTAAGAATATCCCTCTTTCCACGTTTCCAAACATGGTGTAAGGTCTGATTAATTGAGGTGGTATTTAGTGTAATGGTTATATACAATATTTCAATTTTATGCGGTCTACCCCCATATGAGAGAGATGTTATATATCATGGTTGCATAAAAGGTTTATTTTTTTATTTTTTATTATTATTATTATTTTTTTTTGTAGTTGATGTAGTAGTACTGAGACCAGGGTTGATTGCTACTTAAGTATTCGGCCCAGTGATAATCCCCCTCCTAAAAAGCCCCACCTCTCAATGAGGGTCTGGGTTCAATCCCTGGGATCTTCAAAAAATATACGTGTATGAGTTTAAATTAAAATTTCTATCATATAAAAAAAAAAATAAAATAAAATAAAAAAAAGAGAGACCAGGGCTGATTGAACCATAGGTCACTTAGGCCATGGCCTAAGGCCCCCAAGTGGAACAAGGCCCCCAAACAAATAAATATAAAATAGAGTATAATCTTTGGGAAAAAAATAAAATCTCAATTATAAACTAATAAAATCTTTTGGGGAATATAAAAAAAAATTTAAAATTAAAAAAAAAAAAAAAAATCTTTATAGTTTTAGCATTATGACAAACTAAATCTCATATTTTTAATGTGATAGTCCATTACTCATTATTTGCGATTTCAATTAAAGTTGTTGTAAAATTTGTGGTACAAAATTTGTGTCCCTTGACTTTCTCTTTAGTTAGTAAATTAAAATCTCCATCTTAGTAGATTTTGCATTTTACTTTATCTTACTTTTTATTTTAGACTATTTAGATTTTTCCATGTATGTTCTGAATCTCTTGCACATACTTACACTTAAAATTATCATCTTACTTAAAATATGAATTATTATTTCTTAATAAGGCTTCACTTGAAATTATCGTCCCAAAATGCCTTGAGCGGATCTGATTGAGAATGACCATGATTCATGACCAATAAAAAGAACATAGATGTGTGTATATGTATTGGAAACAGGCATAGTCGTATCTTTATTTATTTATTCTGGGTGAGCCCACATATTCATGTCAATTATTCTTTCTCACGAGGAAAAAAAGAAAAGTAAAGCCATTGAGACCGCAAGAAAGGTAAGTGGGCGAATTTGAGAACCCCCTCATTGCTGGTCAATCTGTATCCCCAATAATTGAGCTTTGTGTAACTAACTACCATTCAACTTCTGTCAAAAAAAAAAAACTACCATTCAACTTGCAGAAAATTTATATCACTGGCATCAATGGCCCATTCGTGAAATGACATGAGATAGTTATGCACTATGCAGAGACTTCAATTGAAGCGGGTTGGGAAGGCAATTC
>BKZX01018049.1:0-10298 GCA_014362285.1 Fagus crenata
AGTGGTGCTTAGATCTTCCCTTAGAATTAGAAATTTAATCTATTGCCGAAACGCACCGAGAGATAACCCATGAATCAAAATCACATCTTAAGGATCCCTAACCCCTAACTTCACGCATCAAAGAGAAAACTCGTGACAATATCACTGAGAAACTTCCATTAAGGGAGTCCACCTAAAAACATATTACACAATGACTCAATTGCATCAAATCTATAAAAATGACGCTATTTACTTAGCAATTGATTAGTTAACTAAATTTTTGCAATGATGTTTGGTCAGTTCAGAAACTATCTAAAGGTTTCCAAGTGGTGCTTAGATCTTCACTTAGAATTTGAAATTTAATCTGTTGCCGAAACGCACTGAGAGATAACCCATGAATCAAAATCACTTCTGAAGGATCCCTAACCCCTAACTTCACTCATCAAAGGGAAAATTCGTAACAATATCACTGAGAAACTTCCACTAATGGAGCCCACCTACAACACCTTTGAATAGCTATATTAACCTGGGTGTTTCAATTTGATATCCAAAAGGACTCTGACGTGGTGCCTAATAGAAGTCTACCTACGTACGTTGTACAAATATACTTGCGGCTTGCCAAGAGTAAGAACTATGTCCCTGCCACCCAGATATCCCTTGGTCAACCTAATAACAAGTAAAACTCATAGCCACAAAATATCAGTTAGGTAATCTGAAATACAATCTATAATCTAAATTAAAAGGTGAAGCAGAGAGAAATTGTTTACCCTCTTCCAAACACTGCCACATCAGAATCCCTGTATCCACAAAAGTCTAAGCCATCCTTCTTCTATTTAATTATTTCTCTCTCCACTCTCTCTCTCTGTTTCACGTCTCTCTCTCTCTGCTTCACGTCTGTCTCTCTCCCTCTGTTTCAGGTGCGCCTCTCTCTCTCCCTCGCCTCCTCATTCAGCGATTAACCCCTTCTTCTATTTAATTATTTCTCTCACACACGTTCTCCACTCTCTCTCTCCCTCTGTTTCAGGTGCACCTCTCTCTCTCCCTTGCGGCTCTTCCTTCCTTTGATTGTTACAACATCCCTCTCTCATTAACCTCTATTTAAACCAAGGTTGTTAAAATCGGGATCCTACGCAGGATCGTTGGAGAGACTTCGTGGATCATAAGATCCTACTTATTTGTCGGAAAAAGTATAAAAACACATTAATAATGGCTTTGTATGTTAAATGTTCATTAGAATTATGATATTATCCATAAAAAAATAAAAAAAATAAAGAGTTTTGCTTCAAGATAATGTAATTCGTACCATACATGACGTTGATACATTTCCTGGTGTATTTTTTGACTTATTCTTCTTTCTAACTCTAGCAGATGTAGACAATATAGTACTGGACAAAAGAAAAACCAAAAGTAAAAAAAATAAAAAATAAAAAAGCTTAAAATGCAACACCAAGACCAAACAATAGTCTAATTTTGTGCATTATTTTTTAAGAATGGTACAAATATTGCTTAACAAAAAATACTTGTATTACTCATGCAATGATGGATTTCCATTTCAAACAGATTGCACATTCATATAATTAAAATGCAAAAATCATATACAACGTGTTGATACGCATTTGCTAAAATATGGTCTTTTTGATTTCCATTTCAAATAGATGTCAAATTGCACATTCATATAATTAAAACGCAAATTTCATTTGCAAGTATATGACGTGGTTATCAAAGCATTTGCTAAAATATGGTCTTTTTGATTTCCATTTCAAACAGATTGCACATTCATATAATTAAAACGCAAACGCAAATTTCATATACAATACAACGCGTTGATCAAAGCATTTGCTAAAATATGGTCTTTTTGTTTTATGACAGAAAAATATTAGTAAACGTTAAGAATACATACCGATACAGTAAGAGAGTAAAAGTTTGATACAATGAAGAGTTTAAGGCGAGCCAGTGACGGTGGCAGTGACGGAGCGCAGTGGCAGCAACATAGTGTGTAGGTTTATGGATTTTGGTATTTAGATTTTGGGAGCTGAGTATTGTGTGGGGTGTGGTTGGATTTTAATTGAGAATAAAGAGGGATTTCTTTGTTATTTCACAAGGTTTTTGGGCTAAAAGACTTGTTTTAATCATTTGGGTTGCTTTTATCTATTAGGCCCGTGTACTTCTCATCAACCTATAATATAAATTGGCCCAAATAGCATGTTTAGTGGGATCGGAGTAGGATCGTAAGATCCTACCGATCCTACTATCAATCCTATTGGAGTGTGTGATCCTATCCTGATTCGGCTATTTTTTGAAATGTGGGATCGTAGGATCGTAAGATCCTACGATCCGGATCCTGATTTTAACAACCATGATTTAAACACCAAGGTAAAGTGAGCTTTTACTCAATTTTTTCCCACCAATTTTTTTCCCCCTTCTATGGTATCGGTAGTTTTTGTTTTTTTTTCCCTTCTATGGTATCAGTTATTTTTTTCCCTGGGTTTTTTGCATTGATCAAGGTCCTCACAGTGATGTTCTCTGTTAAAAAACTGATGTGCTTTTACTGGTTTGTTGTTTTGCATTTATGTAGATATTACTAAGGTAATATGTGCGATTGAACTTTCAATTCAAGGAGTATAGAGCTTTGGACCTATTCTTAGTAAATTGCTTGGAGTCAGAGGTATTATGTAGGTATTAGATTCTTACTCAGTTATGAGATCCTTCAATTGAATCTATGTTTTTGTTGGTTGAATGCTAGAATAAAGAAAAAATGGAAATCAGCCCTCAAAGTGTTCGACAAAATGTCTGGAGATCTATGCCAAGCAAAAGTCCACAGATGAAACAAAGGAGGGGGGAAATTTTATGTTTATATAATGCTAGAAGCTGGGTTAAACTAAAAGAAGAAGAAGATTGTGTATGGAAAAAGGATGGTTATTTGATTAGTGCAGCATGCTTTTGTTAAAGGTTCATGATTTGTGTGGTTACTGAAGTTAGAATTCTGTTTGTAATAGTTCTATGTGAGATATGATTAGGTTGTAGTTGAACTAAAACAAATCTGTTGCTACAAACCATGTTATTTTTCTTCTTTTTGATCAGTAAATAAAAGTTTATTTGATTAGTGCAGCGTGCTATTGTTAAAGGTTCATGATTTGTGTGGTTACTAAAGTTATAATGCTGTTTGTGATAGTTCTATGTGAGAGATTATTAGGTTGTAGTAGAACTAAAAAAAATTTGTGAAGCTTGCTACAAACATGTTAGTTTTCTTCTTTTTTATCAGTAAATAAAAGTTTATTAAAGAAAAAAGACCTAAGTACACAGCTTTGTATAACTAAGTACACAAAAATTATGATTTTGTGGCCCTTCCTTTTCTTCTTTTCTTTTTCTTTGTTACTATTCAGATCATTCTTCAGTACTCCCATGACAGCAAACAGATTTGACACTTTCTTCTCTTTAAACTCTTTCCCTTAACTATTAAAAGCCTAAACGTCCACATATATTACATAACAATTAGTCCTGAATTAGTCCTTCAAATGACTTCAGAAACAATTTTAATCCCCATTTTTTATGCTGCTCTAAATTCCAGTGAACAGAGTTTCCAGAATTTTGCAACTTTTAACCGTCAAACTTCATTCCTTTGAACCCATACACAATCTTTGAAACCTTAACCACTTCTAAAATCCTAAATCCTAAAACCACAGGTTTCAAAAACTAAAGCTTATCGAGTAAGCAATTGTAGGTAAGTTTCTAATTTGTCCTATGTCAAACAGTCAATTAAAACCCATTAAAAGCTATTAAAAGTAAATTATGATTCTATGCCTAAAAGCTAAATAAAAAATGTTGAAATTGTCTCCTCACCCCTAAAAAGATTCCATGCTTTCTAGCATTTAGTAGCAAATTACTAAGTTCATACTTCAGACATTCTCCAGCCTTTTGCACTATGCACAAGAGAAAAAAAGACTAACAGTATGAAGTTCAAGAAAGTTTTGAAACAGGGCATTCAACAACTTCTTTGCTAAATCCATACCTGTTATACTAAATTAGTGAACAAATTAGATTGACCTCTTGACAATGACCACTCATGTTTCAATCTCTAGCCATAGAAAGGTTAATCTCTATCAAAATTTATTCCTCATTCAGCTCATTAATCTCAGCTAGGATTTCCATTAAGCCTTGCTGTTGGAAAATAGATTTTGGCAAGAAATCTTGCAAATTTGACTGTGCCTTTTGCTTTGGCTCTTCGTCTAGGCCACCAGACTTGCTGCCTATGCAAGTAGTTGTAGTTATATGCAATGAATAAAAGTTTGTACTACTATATAGTCCATAATTGTTTGAAATGGTTGATGGTATATTATAGATTTTGTAATTTAGAAAAATGGGTGATTATAGTTGCGGATTGGTGTTATGTGTAATAGTAGAAGCTGGGTTAAATTAAAAGAAGAAGAAGATTGTGTATGGAAAAAGGATGGTTATTTGATTAGTGCAACATGCTATTGTTAAAGGTTCATGATTTGTGTGGTTAATGAAGTTAGAATGTTGTTTGTAATAATTCTATGTGAGATATGATTAGGTTGTAGTTGAACTAAAACAAATCTGTTGCTACAAAAAAAAAAAAAAAAAGGTGAAACCGAAAATGCGATATTTACTTTGTTTGATAAAGAAGGTGAAAGATTGATACAAACAACAGCAAGAGAGTTGTCAAACAAAAGTCCATTGACATACAAAATTTATAAAGGGGTTTCCATTCCTACAATACACAGAATTATATTCTCTATTTTATCAGGGGGATGCAAATATAAACCTGCCCATTGACATACATAATTTAATTGGGAAAAAATTTGTGTTCGAAATTAAACTCAATGACTATAATTGGAAAGAAGGCTGGCAGTACTATACAATACAAAAGGTGTTCGATTACAATCCAGAATTTGAAAGATCACTGAAACTTGATCATATCACAACAGTAAGCTCTCAAATTTATATATATTTTATGGCAAAATAGATATAATATATTTCAATTTTCTAACAGTGATTAATATGGATGTAGGAAGCATTTGGAATTGATGAGAAGGAGGAAAAGACTTATGAGAAATGTGTCACAACCAATTCTAAAATTGTGGATACAAAATCATTCACAACCAATGGATATCAACCAAGGAATTCATCATCTTATGTAAAAAACGGAGAATCCGATGATGACAACATGCTCCTTCAAACTCTGATGAAACGTTGCAAAGCAAAAAGTGCAAAACAAACTTCAAGAAAGAAGATAAAGCTAGGATAATCAAGTTGAAATGCCTTTTGATTTAGGACAATGGTTTGAATAGTGTTTGTTTTAATTAAGTAATGGTGAATTGTTTTTTTTAGTGTCTTTAACACTTTATGGTACCATGGTTGGCCAAAAAGAAAAAAAAAATTACATTAACCAAGTTCGTTATATGATGCGAATGTTCTTAAGGTGTGCAAATTAATCTTTTCCCAATATGAACTTTTATAGTAAATTTTTGGCTTTTCACATATAGTTTGTTACGAATACTTTTATGGTCCATGAATAAAACTTAGTGTGTTGCAAAAAACTTTAATACTAATTTTCTTTAACTCTTTCTTTACAGTTCTATACAATACAAAAGCTTTTTACCTTAAGAAAGTGAAAATAAATTAAAAGTCTTTCCTAAAAAATACATATGCATGTAAATGTTAAATCTACAAACTATATATAATCATTCTTCCGCATAGCACAATATGACCAAACACTACATGGACGCTGTTGACAAGAACCACATAGTATACATATAGCACTAACATTAAAGCTTGATCCTTCTTTATACTCATAAAACTGCCTATTCATCCTGAACCAAATTTAGGAATGTAAAAATGCTCACTCATGTTTGCAAGATATTGATTGAACATCCTGGACCAATTTATGAACATCAATTTCCTCCATCTGTTCAATCTATTGCCTTTCTTCACATTGCATAAAAAAAATAGTGTTAATATTATTTATGATTTAAAACTCAGATCAAAGACACACAAAATTAAAACAAATGACACTAATTCATTTACCATTAGAATCAATTAACCCAGTAATTAATTGAAAAAAATAAAAATGAAATATTTTCGTCTTCAACTAGATAAAATTTTTGGGAATATCATCCACTTGCAAATGTAACCACTCACCATAAATACTCAAAGAAGCTTAACATTTAATTAAAAATATTAACTCTGATCCATAACCAAATAAAGACCAATTACAAATCAACAATTATGTACATTAACTACATATGTTAGAGGCAAAATATAACCACTACATTCTTGAACAACCATTAATACAGCCACAGCAGTAACTCCACCACATCCATGTCCAAAACATACCAACGTTTGTGACTAGAATTGTAAGTATTATGCATTCTACAAACACACTATTTACACCATTATAATCTTTTGAAATAAATTCCTGTCATTATAATAGCATTTACAAAGGCACCCATGATAAAAAACAATAAAACCTTAAAAACCACAATGTCAATACTTAAATATACATTAAATAATTATTCAGTAAAATTAAAACTACAATGAGGAAAAAGGACAAAAAACCTTTCAACTACCACTAGATAGTTTACTATCAAATCTATAAATACAAAACAACTCAATAATACAAAATACTACTATATGCAAAAAAAAACAATAAAAAAAAAAAAAAAAAAATAAAAAAAAAAAAAAAAAAAAAAAAAAAATCAGAAGAAATTCTACTACAGATTTTTGCCAATCTTGGGAGAGAATCGCCAAAATACTTGGGCAACATCAAAAAAAGGTATCTTAAGTCAATCTCTACTCCTATTTCTCAAAATAAAGGTTCTATGCAATAAAAGAAAGCCCATCGCTTCTATTAGCATTACAACACTGCATGTTAATGTTACTTAACACTATATGGAAACAAAAGGAATACAATTGTTGTTGGTTCATATTGCTGAAAAAAGGTAATTACAATTATTTTATTCTTACTCATTTCTATCAGCCACACACTTACATACTATTACTAAACACAAAAAATGTATTCTTTGTTACTTTACGTTGGAGTATGTGAATGCACTTAAAACAATTGATCATGTATTATTTGTTATTATTCCTTCTATAATAAACTAATTGCATTACTTTTGTAATCATTATGATACAATTTACATTGTTGTATGTATTGTATTATATTTAACAATATATTTTAATTGTAATGTTTTTTATTTAATTGAACCATATAATGTATTTCATTTAACTCTATTATTTATACATCAATGTAATATTATTTAAATTTATGGAAAAAATTTGTAGCTACAAAAACTACAATAGACTTACAAACAAGGAATTTGTACTTGAAATTTGGATGGACTAATACAACACCCAGTATTCCTCCAGAATGATGAACTCACCGTCCTTCATGACTATTTCTTTGTTGGCAACACACAAGCAAAATTTGTGCTTGATGCATACCATTACTTCTTACTAGAACAAACAACTGTGGGAAAGCAAATGCTCCTTGAAGCAACCAAAGAAGGCGACACAAACGCACAATACGGATTAGCAATTGCATTAATATGCGAATTTGACGACAATGGCAAAATACTATTATCCATACTTAACAAAAAAAAATGGAAAACTTCTACTACAAAGTTGTCGGAAAATCCTTCATCATACAACTTTAGGCACAAAAAAATTCTGTCTCTCCAACAAACAAGAATGCAATAAGAATGGTGTTGGACATTGGGACCATGAATTTCCATACCCTTATGGAAATGAGGAAATACATGTCACATGCAAGAGGTGTTCAGTCGACTTGGAGCCTTACAAACTAGCAAATAAATTATGGTAGGAACTATTCCAATTATCAACTTCAATGTAAACTTCTACTCTATCTTACGTTAGAAATTGGAAAATAATCATTTCTGCATTAAAATAAAATTTATGCACTATTGTTTAAATAATCCAATATGTTAAGAATAGCGTTTTAAATTGTCAATACAATCCCTTGGTATTGTTGTTCTGTGCATGTACCTAGCCGAGAAATTACTTAACAAGAATAAGTATAGGTAATCAACATTTGCAATTATTTATATTTACAAGCATTAGGGAGCAACACATGTCGTATGTATGAAATAGTTTTTATCATATATACAGAATCATTTCATACAACTTACAATTTAGAAGATCATTTTATAGGACAAAGAACTTGATTTCAATAGAATATAGAGCTTGAATAAGCAATAATTACATTGTTCCCTACAAACTGTACCCGTAACATCAGCCCAACTCCAACCTTAACCATTTTAATTGGAATAATAAACAGACTAGACAAGTTTTGATAGGGAAAAGGTAAAAAAAATAAACTTGCATTTAGCCCTCCTTGAAATAATTTACAACATTATTGAATTATTGACTATATACTTCCACACATACAACTAAATTTTGTGAAGATAACAAAAAAGAAACAAAGTAATATATATTTAACCTTTTAGAAATTTAGAATCCATTATGAAAATAAACAAAGAGATGAACCTACACTACCTAAAAGTAATTATGAAAAATATAAAATTGAGATTACAATTGCAATTGTTTTAAATTAGAACAAACAAATATGCTTACATACTCTTAATTTATTTCTTTTAATAGTTCCAACACTGTAAAATAAAATAAAAAAAATAGCCTTTACTAAATGTCCAAAAAATACTGCAAAAAGCAAAATAACGTTCTCTTATATATGATATATGAAAAGAAAATACATTATGTTACGCTAGAATTTAAATTTAAAATATTATTTCAAATAAAGGTGGCTTTTCTAAATTACAAATTCTATAATATACAATTTCAATTATGCTACATTTAAAATAAAAATATCAAATTATCCGCGCAGCGCGCAGGATTAGTTCCTAACTAAAACTAAAGCCAATGAATGAGTCTAGGCAAAGCTATCTGCGCCTATTTCACACTAATCACTAATGTAGGCATATGATGATCATGCTAGTGATAGGGTAACAAAATAGTTTCTCCAATGGCCGGTCATCACCAAAATTCAATTTAGTTTATTTTATTTTTGGTCAGATTCCTATTCAGTTAAAAAGAAGGAGTTGTCTATAACTCAAATTCTTCAATCCCTCTTTTCTAGAATTTCTTGGAAGTTTTACCATCAAAAGTTGCAGGTATTCAATAAAGTTTATAACCCTATTTATAGGCTAATAATTGCTCGGATTACAACCTATTTATTTTATTTTCTAGAAACTCCTTAAATTACTGAATTACTTCTATTTTATCCCACAATTAAAATTTACCAGGGTTACCCACCTAAACAAAACTCTTTTTTTTTTTTTTCTTTTTTTCTTTCTTCAATCTTTGGGACGGGGTATTACAGTGATAGTCATTGCTATTCATTTTGTAAAGAACCCTGTGTTTCTACTTTCATGCTAGAACGAAGTATGTGTAGTTGAGATACCATTTCATACGTTTTCTTCAAGATAATGGAATTTTTTCAGTTGTCATCAGTTGAGAAAATCTATGGGAGTCAAAATCCGGTAGACATGTACGTTAAGCCAATCACCATGTAGAAATTGAGATTATAGCTCTGTTCAAGTTCAATTAGTCTTCAAGCTTAAGGATAATAGGAGTGAGTTGCTACAACATTTATTGTGTTGGTCATGGACTCATGCCGGAGGTTCATTGCTATCCATATAATTACTGGGAATGTTTCCGATATTTGAGAATACATTAAAAGTCCTAGACACATTATTGTAATTTCATAGCTACATAGCCAAAAAGGGCAATATATATTAACCATAGTAAAATTGCAACAGCTCTGTGGATGTAGACCTAGTTTTATGTGAAGCTTATTTGGCTCATCAATTTTTAGACGTTATTTTCAAACTAGGTAAAAACTGGTTTTTAAAAATACTTTTCCAAAACATGTTTTTTGATGTATTTTAAAATTTGAATCAAATTTTTTCCTATTTGACAAAACGTTTTGGGGGAAATGTCAATCGTCACATGCAACAAATACTTCCTCACACAACTCACAGCAAATGGTTTGGACAAAACACACAAAATTGCAAATCGCACAATACACACAATGTAGATCACAAATTGCAAACCAATAAAACAACATGTTGCAACTGCAACGCCCACCACCCACGGTGACCTACTCACGCCCATTTTACTAACCTACCTAACTAGCCTTCAACAAAACCAAACACGTCCAACACCACCAACAAAAACAAAATTTACAACAATTTAGGGCTAATGGGCTTAGAATGTGAGAGAGAGAGAGAGAGAGAGAGATGGAGAGATGGAGGTGTATGGAA
>BKZX01018052.1:0-11002 GCA_014362285.1 Fagus crenata
TTAACACAACAAATCAGTTAGGGACTCATCCCTGAAGTGCCTGGATAAATGCATTACTGATGATTTCTTTAGTTTTTTGGATTTTAACAAAGGGGTAAGTTGTGATTTTTTCGAATGAGTTGGATGTCATTGTTTGTTGAGGATGCTAACCAAACACAGGTCACATAGGTTGTATTTGGTGTAACGGTTTTTAAAACATTAGACGTTAATTACCAACCTTGTCCTGCTGTGACATCTCATTCTTTGGAGCCATTAAACGCAGCTGAAACTTTTTGTCAATCGTAGTTAGTCCCTAGCAAGAGATGAAAGGAGACTTGGAGATTGAGGCATCTATTTGGATCTTCTCAATATTATTTTGAGCATACTTTTTCTTTTTCTTAATTATAATTATACAAACTGTTGTCATGTATAGGCGGTTGAGACAATATGTCTATTTTTTCCAGCTGGAGGAATAATTGCAAGCCAAAGCAAGTTTATTAAAGGTGGTAACTTCTATTAAATCTTCTCCTCTTCCCTCTTTTATAGTATTTCTTATCTCACAGGTATATTGTTTTTGCAATTACTCCTTTCACTATCATCTTTTCTTGTATTATTTACTAATTTGACTAAACTAAAGAAAAAAAAAAAAAAAGTGAATTTCTTTTGCATTGTTTCCCTTCATATTTTTCGAAATAATTCAGGCATGATTAAGGTTTAGAGACGATCAATCTATGAGTTAGATGGAGGAAGGACTCATGGAATATAATATTGGTCATATTCCAGCAATTGAGATCATACATAATAAGCAATACAATTTAAGTTCCTCTCTTTTACACTCTAAAATCGATTAACCTTTCTCTTTTGAAAATTTAAAATATAGAAGAGTTTAGAATTTTGGGAAATCAGAGAGCAAGTTTTTATTTTTTAATTGTTTTTCCTTTTTCAATTTTTGATATGCTGTCATAAACTTTTTTGCTGGCTTTTGATTCAAGCTTTCAATAGATTTTCCAAAATTTCAGATATTAATACATGACCTTATTTGTCAGTTTTGGTGTGCTCTCATGAATCTTTCATATTTGCTCATGGTTCATGTATTTTTGCATTTTGTTTTTTCCCAATAAGTTATAAAATAATTCAGAAACATCACTGCTGCAGTATAAGATCTTGGTACATTAATTAAGTGTTAAACATCTTTTTTTTGCAATTTTGAAATTTAAATAGATCTATATGTTACTGAAGGTGCTCATATTCTGTCTCAGAAAAAGAAAAATGAAAGTTCTCTTCAAGTGCTATGCTCAATACTTATGATTTCAATTAGCTGTGCTTCATTTGCTCCCATGGTATGCCTCACCAAATTACAGATTTTGCAGATATCTAGTTTCCCTTATTTACAAGAAGGTTATGCCAAGGGAAACGGTCTCCAGTGTCCAAAGATTGCCCATACTCAAAAAAATACAAACATCATAGAAAGCAAGTGATAAACACCTCCAAAGCTGATTTCCTACTCTCTTCTCTGTTTATTTTTCTTTGAAACCAAACACCTAAGTGCTCTTGTATTTCTTCACTGATATACTCACTTTAATTAAGCTATTAATAACTATTGGGCATAATTTCATTGTAGGGCTATTTAATAGTTATTTTTTTACTGGGAGGATAGCTGAAATTCATTAGTGCATGAAGCAAGTTCAGGTACTTCATCCTTTTTATTGAGGCATTTTCTTTAAACTTTGTTTATTTATTTATTTTTTGGCTGAATTAGTTCTTTACACTTTTCTTTGCTTAGTTCTCCTGAAAGAGTAATGATACAAACACTTGATTGGTATTTAACAAATTATATTGTTGAAAAGCTTCAGCTGATGTTCAAGTTTTTTCTCTTTTGAACAATTTTCCTAATAATTGCTTAATTATCAAAGATCTCACAAATTATATTGTTAAAAAGCTTCAACTGATGTTCAAGTTTTTGCTCTGATGAACAATTTTCCTAATATTTGCTTAATTATCAAAGATCTAGCATTAGATTTGTAGTTCCAGGTCCTATAGTATTTGGAGCAAGGAGATCCTTGATAAATGCGTACATATACAAATATATAAATGATATCAGTAATTATCCAACAAGTATACTGTTTCTTCTTATAATGAAAGTTTTATTATTCATATATATATATATATATATATATATAAAGAAAAAGAAAAAAAAAAGAATATATGTCAACCCTGATGCACCTTGAAGCCTCTTCACATAACATCAAATATGAATAAATTCTACAGTAACTAGGGAACCAATCTGCTAGAATTTAGATTGGCTAATATCCATTGACAATGTATTACTTAAAAGAGTTTTAATTCATGATCAAATTGTGAAACAAAAAAATATTGTCATGTGAGCTATTTAGAGAATTTCCATTTGAAGAATCCTACTCAAGTAAGCCCGTCAGGTTTGGTTTCTTGATTCAACCCGAGATATTGCCTTTAGCTTATTTGTGGCCAACTCAAGCAACTACATCAACTTGAGATATCGCCTCTTGCTCGCTTGAGTGGGCTTGTCAGATTCAATTATTTTAAATGGTTCAACGTGTTGAGCAAACCGTGCACATTTCCCCATTCATGACTTTCTCAACACCTTATTTTGTGTGCCCTAGCTTGGTTGTTATCACTATTGAACATGTTTTTCACAATGAGTCTCATTTGTACAACTTGACTGTAAAATTATCAAATGGTTGATCTATTTATTTTTGTTTATATTTATTTAGGGTAACAGATTGCAAACATAAGATAGAACTTAAATTATAAATCTACATTTATTTTGGGGTCTCTTGGGTCTTCCCAGAATCAGTTAGTGAGCTTTTATCTGGTCGGCATAATTGGTGGGGGAAGAAATCTTCAAGTATCTAGAATCTAGTCCCTCATGTGACAATGTGGAACATCTGGCGGGAACGAAATGGGCATACGTTTGAGGATAAGGAACAGTCTGTAGGAAAAGTCATTGAACTTCTCATGGGAGACTTGTATGCTTGGTCTGTTGCTTGGGATCTAAGCTCATCTCATTCTTTAGGGGACTTTCTAGAGTCCCTCTCTCTCTCTTCTCTCCCCCCTCATGTATAATTTGTTAACCAGTGTGCATGCTTTATGCACATGGTGTTTCGTTTAATAAAATTACTTTTTACTTACCAAAAAAAAAAATACAAATTGTCAAATTTCATGATACGTGTTAATATTTTCCTGCACTTGGGTGCGGGTTTGTGACTGGTTTGAGAAATAATTGATGACCTAAACCATGAAATTCTGTTCCTAAGACTTTTAGATTAAAACCTGTCTATTGTACCCAATAGAGATGATACACATTTTGGTTTTGGCCTGAGATCAATTAATGTCTGTATTTTTCTTTTCTTTCATATATTTTAAGATGATGGGGACACCCCAAAATCCACACCGTAAGCTCCTTGTTTTCTTCCTACTGCTAACTCACAACTCATAGTTCCGGTTCTGTTCATGTGGAGCTCATAACTCTTAGCTTCCCGGTTTGTTGCTAGCTCTAGCTCTTTGTTTCCTTTCTCAGAACTCACTGTTACTATGAGCTCCTAGAGAAGCTCATCCCGCTATTCCTTTGTTAAGGAATACAGTAAGGATGAATAGTTTCTTTTGGTCCAATGCACACTGTTTTGTCAATTAAAATGAGCACTCCCTCATCCCATGCAGACAGATTGTGAAGCCAGAGGAAGAGTACAAAGTTGGTGGTGAGGTGCTGATATTGAGGGGAAGGGTTGATTGAAAAGATGGGAAATCATTGAGCTTCTCATCTACTCGGTATGGGATTGGGGATAGGTTTCTTGGAGAGCTACTCATTTGCTCGACACACGCACAGGTATTTCATCTTTCTCTCAATTTCTCTCTGATTTAATCGATTTTTTGTTTAGTGATTTCGCAAATCGGGTAGCCATCTCATGCTTTGACTGATATCTATATATATTTTGGGGTTTTGTTTTATGGAATCAAAAGAGCTTTACATAAAGGGGTTTCTTTCTCTCTCTGCTTCAATCTCACTCTGATCCTCAGCCCCTAAAAGATCTTCCAAGGTCAGTTCTTTGAATTCTATATCTTATATATGTTCGATTTTGTGCATTTATGTGTATGGGTTTGTACCCTTTTCTTCATGGTTGAGCTCTATCTCAACCTTAAGGTCTTCCAACTTCAGATCTTAGGACTCTTAAAAAACTGCTCCTTTCTTTCTTATTAGATTTCGTCTTTCATTTCTTCTGTTTTATTTATATTTGGGTTTTGGTCAACATTAACTTATATTTTTTAATTTTAGCTTAATTCTGTTCTTTATTTTTGTTTTCTTTTTATTTTTATATTTTAAACATTTAAATTTGTTTTGTGGGATTGGTTACTAATTTTAGATGAAAATAAAATTTTTTTTTTTTGAACAACAATTCATTAAGATTGATATGTATGTATGTATTCCGTTTTGGGAATCCCCCAGTTTTACGAAGGTCTCTATTCCCGGATTGGATTAAAACAAAAACTTCAGGAATTAGTAAAGGTAAATTTTACATAAACAATTATTTGTTGGTAGTATAATTTATTTAACCTTTTCCTTCTGTGTAATTTGTAGGCTAAAAAAGGCTCAAAGGAAATCATATTCAAAACAATGGGAAGAGCTATCAACAAGACTGACAATTGCGGAGTTAAATCAAGGTTCTATTTACCCTTGCATATAAGTGGATTAAGAATATTTGACTTTTTTTTTTTATTTTTATTGAGATCAAAATATGCTTCAATTGGGCCTTTTTTTTTTTTTTGGCAGAGAAGAATTGTTAGTCTTCATCAGATTACTTCAATTGGATTCACGGACATAATTGATACATGGGAGCCCCTAGAGAAAGGCCTGCTTTCGTAAGAGGAGCTTGATGTTTATCTTGAGAGGGAATGGTGCACAATATTGAACAGCATCAAGCAACAGATGGCCTGGTGAATCTCTTAACAAAGCCGAACCATGATCTCGTCGTGGTTCAGCACAGGCTTGAATAGGAGTTTCAACAAGTGTACCCGGACAATGTAAGCAGAATTAGCCCCCAAATTAAATCTACAGATTATTACTTCTTTCTCCGATTCTTCAATCATAATTAATTTTCTCTTCATTTCTAAACTCTGTTTTATTGCCTGGAAACTACGGAGAATTTAAAATAATTATACTATACTATAGTAGTATTTGTATATAGATTTTGAATGGTGTCTACACTCGACAGGAAAACCCAATGAAGTTGTTGTCTAGGATAAAGAAGGTACAAGAAGATCTGTTGACCTTGAAAGAGCAGTGTCGTGAACTTCTAAAAGCCAAACAGGTAGTTTCTTCTTTTTTCAACACTTTGGAGGAAGAGATAAGAATTTTTTGAACAATGTAAGCACTCTGAAGTTGATCTGGCTTACTGATTTGATTTTCAGGATTTAATTGATAAGGCTCGGACCACTCTTGTAGGGAACAGAACTTTGCTGTAGCAGATGCAAGCATCTGTGAGCATCCCCCTCATCAGCGATTCTGATGATCCTGTATTTGCTAATTTCAAACAGGTAGTTTTTGACCCTACAATATGTTTGGGTGGAATGCACTTGCTTAAAATAATGGCAATGAGCTAAACTAAATTAGAAAAGCAAACAACATAACTTGATGCCAATGGAAGAGATCAAATCTAATATGTTGGTACATAACACCTTCCGACTGGCATTTGGTACATAACAACTTTTTGCAGATTCAACAACTTTTACTACTTTAAGTATCCTATCACATCCAATGATGGCATTTGAAATTTAAAAACTACCCTTATCAATTTACAAAGATGGGCAATTTAATTTCTATGCAATGTCCAAAAAATATCTTTTCAGTAATTTTTTTCTCTTTACTCTAATCCAATGTTGATGCTCATTTTTTTAGTTATGGATTCATCAATGACAATAAACTTAATGTAATTTCAAACTTTTTGCTCAATATTTTACCAACATGAAAGAGAAGCAAAGAAAATTCTGTTTCTCCCATATTTGCAGCAATGTTGAACTGTTGACTGGAAGGTTGCATTTATCCCTCCCCCCTCCAAAAAAATAAAATAAAATAAACAAAGACCTATTGTTTGCAAGGTTGTGTATATTCCAAGTGGTGTCTGGAGTGTTTGCACCACTTCTTAGAAAGCAACCAAGATTGAATACATGGCAAGCCACTTCTTATGACTAAACACCCATGCAAGGATGTTTGGGCAGCTTTTATCATGCTGATACTCGGTTATTTCTCTTTTTTGATACTTTGCTCATCCATGTTCACAGTGTTGGAAGAAAATCTCATCACCCTTTTCATCTTTAACTTATGCAGATTGTTGATGAGTGGGAAGCTCAAGTCAGATCAAGGACTGGTAACTGGTAAGGGTTTATAACTGCACTTGATTTTTGAATTTCTACAAATTATACTTATGGGAGCTAATTGATATATTGTTGTTGTACTTCATGCTCCGTCATTCATGATGGAAAGGGTGTATTTGAGAAAAAATTGTTATTACATGTGTGAAGTTAATGTCTAAGATATGAAATTCCAATTAAAGAAAGGGATGGTAGGAAATTTCTATTTAGCTGTGTAAATCAGTATTCAGGTAGACTCAAGTAATGAACCTGAAATTTGTTTATAATGGATTGTGTAGATTCTGGGAGTCAAAAGTGGTTGGGTTATTCTGTTAATTATATACTTCATCCTGCTTTGTACCTAACTCATTCTTGTCATTTACCTTTTTATTTGAGTCAATTTACCCCAAAAATTGAGGCATAAACACGAGCATGGTAAAAAGATGGGGCAGCCAATTGGGAATAGACTGGTTAATGGCTAGAGCTTGTCAATGACCTCTCAAGAGACAACCAAATTTGTTTTTGAGGCATTAAGAATATTGAAAGCTTTGCCAAGCTCTCTTCTGGCAAAAAGTCTCTTATTCATATAAGAGTAAAAAGGCTTGAAATCTGTGGAGAGCCACAAAATATGTTCAACATTGTGTCCATTCATCATCCACCAGATGAGAACCAATAAATATTTAATTTCAAATTTTGTATAATGCGAGACAATCTATTTTTGAAACTATATTAAAGAAACAATTAGGCACATAAAGGAAGACAAACAATTACATTATTACTGTATTGTGTATTACTTTGTTTTCCTATATTGGCAAATTAAGTGGAAAACAACATATGCCCTCTTTTGTTAATCCACTATGTGCGTACTCTTTGGATAAGCTTTTTTGAGTTCTTTTGGACATCATATCTACTTAACATTATGATGTAATGCTTCTCAAAGCACATGTATATATTTTTTTTAAATATGTTATAATGTTGCCATATGATGTATATGTGTCCTATTATAATTTATTTCTTTTGTTTATAGTAAAATGAAGTTTCTTTTGATTAATAGAAAGATTCTAAGTACTTAAAAAATCAAATGACATTATCTTTGGTTTACGTCATAAATAAATTCTAAATTTGACAATTATTATTTGCTATATTGGCAAGCACGTGCAACCCAAACTAGTAGCAAAGAAAAATGCAAACCGCATAATTGCATGACTACGATTATTGATTTTGTTTTGAATTTTAACAAATTGATAAGTTCTAATTCTTCTTGATGAGATGGACTGATTCTTTGACATTTATTGTGCAGGATGCAGACCAAAAAGAAAACGACACTAGTTCTACCTGTTGTCACTTTTTTACACATCGAAGAACATGGCCACTCTAACCACTGCTTGCTATGGCCTTTAGCAACTCGTCTTTGATGCCATCTGGTTGACACTTAACCCAAATTATTGTCTTAGCAGTAAATAACAGGAGTCTTGGAGACGAAGTCTTATCTTTGGTTGTTCTCAGGATTATGTGTTGAGCATATTTGTTAGTGATTAAAGGTGTTTGAGTTTGCATAGGTCATTTCTTTTTCTTGATATCGAGTCATTCGTCTTGATATGATTTTTGCCTTCGCCGTAGATTGATGTACATTAACAATGTTTATCAAGAATCTTTTGCTTTTTCCTTTTAACCATATTCAGGATGATTCATTTTTTTCTCCCATCGGTAGTCTTATTTCTTGTTTGACTTAACAATACTATCTAAAGCTGAAGTGGAATATATTTTGATGAAAGTTATTGTCAAATTTGAGTTGAATAATTGAGATATCACAACATTTGACGTTGGGTGAATGATGTTCTCAATTTGCATTGAATGTAGTCTCAAACTTAATCCATAGAGGTGATGGCTTAGCCAGAAGCTAATTGCCTAATTTGCAGCAGATGTTTTTGGTGATAAATGAGTGGGTTCAGGGTAAACATTTAGTTCAAATCCTCTTTCTATTTCCAACAAAGAGAATTGGAAAGCTTTGTCCCCCTTTCTTGGTGGATACCATTAGCAGGAGATTCTACATCATTTATGTTGCAAAGATGAATGCTTTATCAAGAATCAAGATTATACAAGTATTTTGTGAAAATTCATCGAAAGAAGGTATAATCCCTTTATTGATTTAACTGATATGATGTTAGTTCTTGGCTACCACAGATACAAGGCAGACTTATGAGTTATGAGGATCTCCAAGTTTCCATTTTGTATGCATCTAAAAGATAGACTTATGAAAGGATTATTAAACCTTGGGTAAACTATTATTTTTGTCCCTAAACTTTATGTAAAGTTTAGGGACAAAAAAAAACTTTATACAAAGTTTAGGGACGAAAAACAATATTTTAACCTTAAACCTTTGGGCTGCCATGATTTAGGCACATTTAATGACTCTAGTGTTATCATATTGTATGCGACTACAACTTAGTGAAAAAGGTTTTGAAATGATATATAGTTCACTCAAATGTGTAGTAATTGAGAAAATGTGAAGCAAAGTGGGACTCATCATTTGTTCCATTTCCATCCGAGAAAAGAGTCATACTTCTACCCAAGGTTATTAAAATCGGGATTCTACCTTGAATCGTTGGGAGGGTTTCGCGAATCGAATCGTGAATTGTAAGATTCTACTTTCCGTAAATAAAAAATATATAAATAATTATAATTCATAACATAAGTTAAAGAATCATTGAAAAATAAATAAGTTTTGGTATAAAATTTATAAAATGCAATAAGTCATCAACTACTAAATACCAAATGACAAATTTCAAACTTTAAACTTTCAAGTTCCAAGTTTTAATACCACATAACCACAAACATACATAATGTTCCAAATAATAACACTACATAAATCAAAATATTTCCCAACCATTTTCCACAATGGTGATTTTGTGACAAAATTAATACATTACTTATTGTTCAATGTTAATAACCAAGATCTAAAAACCAAGATCATCATTGATTTGATGAATGTTGTCCTCTAATGGGTTACTAAGTACTAACATTAACATACTAAAATGGGCGGGCTTCTCTTATCAAAAAAAAAAAAAGGGCGGGCTACTTTTTATCAAAAAAAAAAAGGCGGGCTACTAGCATACTAAAAAGTAAAAATCAGCCCAATACAAGCTAAATTTTCATTGGAGGCAAAAAAAAAAGACCCAAAAAATCCGAATAAACCTTATGCAATAGAATCGTATAGAATCGGAAGCAAATCGGGATTCTAAAGATTCTAAGATTCAAATCGGGATTCTATTAAGATTCTACCACCTTTAAGATTCAATTAAGATTCAAATCATTTTCCTAATATTGAATCGTAAAATCGTAAGATTTTAAGATTCGAATCGGGATTTTAATAACCATGCTTCTACCTCGTTTTCATTCCTCCCTTCCATATCTTCCCTTGCTCCTTCCTTTAACTTGCAATTTAAAAAAAAAAAAAATTAAAAAAAAAAAAATGGTATATTGGCATATGTGCTAAATTTCCTAGGTGGCCATTAAGTTCAAACTCTTGATGGCTGAAGGCCAATCTTAGTTCAATGCCACTGAGCTTGACAAATGAACTTGTGGCAATTAATGTAAAGAAGTTAAGCCTCAAGGAATAAAATGGTTTTTACTACTATTATTTCTCAAAAGAAAAAGAATTGTACTTAAATTTTATTCGTATATTAGTTGTATTAAAAAAACAATGCTTCATAGTTGATTGAAAAAAAAAATGTTTATTGCCCTCAGTATGTCCCTTCAAATAAAGATATATAAAAGAAGAGAGATTTGCAAATTGATACTATTTTAATATTAATTATTTAAATTAGCATTGTTTTGAAATTATTTGAGAGGTTTGAATGGTCCAAATAGCATTAATGTTTTACTTGTCACAATTTTTTTTTTCTTGTATGAAAAAAATAAAAATCCTCAATTTTAAAAGAAAAGAGATTAGTTACCCAACAGTGTTCATAATATTTTTTACAATAATGTTAACATATTTTTTTTCTTGGTGGTTCATAATTTAGCTAAGTTTACCGCTCTACTTTTGTTATAATTTTGATTCTATTTCTTTCTCTGTTTCAGAGACGTGGTTTAAGAGATGTAGACAGTTAGGAATTATAAAATAAAAAGATATAGACAACTATGAAATTTTATGAGACTCCAAGTTATTGAAAAGTAAAGAAAGGGATAAGAAACCAAAAGCGAGAGAGAGAGAATGCAAGAAATGGCGGGAGTTTGTTGCAGCAGTATACGAGCTTTTCCTCTACCCATACACCTAAGCAGAAGAGTAATAAAAACTTCAATTCTCAATTCTTAATTCTTCTCCCTCCCTTTCATTCCATCATTCTTAATTCTCAATTCTTAATTTTTCATCACCCTTCTTTCTGCAGAGACTCCACAGGCCCCGATGCTCCTCGACCACACCGGATAACAAAAACAAAACCCCGCAGATTTTGAAACTCACAGTTCACTGGAGTCACTGAGCTTTTGAGATTCTTCTCCTCCAACCAAACCAGGTGGGCTGTTCCCTACTCATCTCCTTCACTTTCTGTTTGTTTCCCGAGAAACCCAAAAATTTGGTAACTTTAATTTTGGGGTAAATTACACTTTTCCACCCTGAACTATCACCCATTTTTCACTT
>BKZX01018057.1:0-14617 GCA_014362285.1 Fagus crenata
CTTGGTAAGTTCTTCCCCTATCAATTTTCATCCTCTATCTTTCGGTGATTCCTCCGATAGCCTAATTGGTGGAGTTTGGAGGAACCATAAATGGGCTGGAATTTGTTATGTGTAGGCGATGGAAAAATTGAGTCATGGACACTTAAATTGCTAAATTCACGTATCAATTTCCCAAATTCTTGTTAGCAGATAAATTACAAAAAAAGCAGATAATTCAAGCGGAAATGGGATCACGACCTAATCAAAAGAATTAATATTGTTGTATTCACAACATAGTTTAAGGTTCCTGGGGTACAAAATTATAAAAACTCAAGACAATGTAGAACGTGTTATGACGTTGAGCCTTTAAGGTGTGCTACATTGCTTGTGAGACGTGGTAGGTCAATTTTTTTTACCACTATTTATAACCGGATTGTAGTAAAAAGTTGGTAACTATAGCTATAGCAATTCCTGTCATAAGATAACAACTTGATCATGAGTAGATCATAAATCCCATAGGGGAAAGAAACCAAAAACAGAATTACATAAAAGCTCCAGGAGAATTCTAATAAATACCATCATTTTTTTTCTTTCGTTTTTTTTCCCTTTTTTTTTTTTTTTTTTTTTTTTTTTTTTTTTTTTGTAATTAGTAATTACAATTATAACATCTATAATCTATTCTATAAGGCATGAACAAAAATGAATATTTTGTAGACAAAAAGTGTACATTAATATTTTGTATGCTGACCAGCTAGGTTGATAATTATACTCATAAATATTTGGTCTTTTGATATATTACTTTTTATTTTTATTTTTTAAATATTTTGTTTAGTAATGAATTTGTCAAGACCTTGGTCTAAGATTTCTACTGTCTGGAACCAAAACCAACAAATATGTAGATATTGATGACATTTTATTTTCATCAAGTACAGACGCAAACATGACCAATTTTAACGCGATGGCCAAAAAATAAAGAAATAAATAGATCCAACCATTAGAACAAGGCACCATTTGTTGGATAAATTAAATCCCTTTCACTAAATATATATTTTCTTTGGTCCACAATAAATAATAACTATTATCTCAAAATATATGAAACTTCAAGTCGAATTACAATTTCCTCTATCACCTAACATCTTTTATTAAAATTAACAAGATTTTATAAAAAAAATTATATAAGCTAAATTTCATAAAAAAGAAAGCCATTATATATCTACATTTTTTTCTTTTTAACTAATAATCCTGTGATTTGAAAAGTTTCATATAGTGAAGGGACCAAGAGGTATCTAGCGGGACAAAGAAGTGAAAACATCAAAACACCCAAAAGCATTTTGTCTACAAAAGTCAAGTTGGGAATCACCACCATCGATTAAACAACCCACTATAGACCATCCATCACGGCAACATGACCACTGCAATAAAGACAGAGCTATCATGTTTTAGTTGACCCACTATACCTTCTATCAAGGTAACATGACCAATGAAATAAGGACAGAGCTATCATGTATTAGTTGACTCACTATACCTTTCGTCAAGGCAACATGACTAGTGCATGCAATAAGGACAGAGCTATCATGTATTAGTCGACCCACTATACCTTCTGTCAAGGCAACATGACCAATGCACGCAATTGTGACAACCACCATGGATTACTTAAAATCCACTATATACACCATTATCTATCACGGCAGTACGACCACTAGCATGAATTACACTTAAAGAAGTGTAAGTTGCGAGTTCGACAACCCATGACAATAGATTCCTTTGGGGTTATTTGACCGGGTAATTACCTGGTGCGTATAGGACAGGACTGCACGTATTCATGAGATTAGTTGGGACGAAATTTTGGATACCCACGTCATAAAAAAATAATAAAAAAAAATATAGCAAGAAATAATTTTTAATTCCGATGGTAATTATTATTATTATTTTTATTATAAATGATTGCACCAATAATTATGTATAACCTCCATTTTTTTTAATATAAAGGAAATTCAGACTAGTGGTCGCATTGCCGTGACGGATCGTGCAATTTGCAATATAGGTTAAATCATGTTACAAACATACTTTATGTATAATTATGACAAAATTTAATCTATATTTTCTAATAAAAAAATTATATCAAGTTTATTCTGACTTAACACAAAATATATTTTTTTTCCATCAAGTTAGTTTGTAAGGTGTGAAATATCTTGTAACTACATTGATGACAATTAATATTCATTAAACATTTTAAGTCAATATTTAAAATAAATAAATAAATTAGAGATTACACAGTTATTCAACTTTTAAAAAATTATTAAAATTTCATGAAGGAACGTTTGAGCATGATGTAGCATTCGGAGAAGAAGAAGCCATTGATGACTCTTATATCATGAAGGAAGACTGGATTCGGGTAGAAAATATTTATGAACAAAAACAGAGTTATGATCAAAATCTATTGAGATTGCTAATAATATATAATAATTCAAATTAATATTTTTAAAACATGAGATTCTGCCTCATGCTCCTTTTCAGTTTTCACGAAGGTATATTGTCATACAATGACTATCATCATTGATTTAACTTTTAAAGGAAAAAAGAAAAGAAACTTTTATGGCCAAACCACATATATAGTAAAAGTATTATTTTTCGACGTATTTACAAGTATTAATAGCTATTTAGCATTCAACTTGGAAAAAAAAAAAAAAAAAAAAAAAAAAAAACCAACCTAATTGTAGGAGTTTATAATCTAAAAAAATCTTTGCTCTTTAAACAAAGAAAACGTAATTTTTAAATATGCAATTATCAACATAGCAAATACATCAGAAGGGGAAGAAACTTAACCTAAGAAAAGACGAAAATGAAGATAATAATTATGTAAAATTTATCTTGCCCAAGCTCTTATTTCCATGTAAATATTAAATATAAGAAAATAATTGTACAATAGTAAGTAAATTAGAC
Organism: Fagus crenata; assembly: GCA_014362285.1. Classification (NCBI taxonomy): domain Eukaryota; kingdom Viridiplantae; phylum Streptophyta; class Magnoliopsida; order Fagales; family Fagaceae; genus Fagus; species Fagus crenata. The sequence goes on from BKZX01018057.1 coordinate 2,923, forward strand.
GCAAACAAAAAGAAAATATAATATAAATTGATACAAACCTGAAAAAAGAAACAACATAGCGTCCTGATAGCATCAACCAAAATGCCATGTTAAGAAGTTGAGCAGCGGGTTCCCGTGACCCTCACGGAGGGGTGAGACTTTTTGGGGAGTGGAATGGCCACTAGGGCAAATGCCCATGTGGTAATTTAAATGCATATTTGAAATAACATATATTCTGTTTAACATATTTGGCTGAAATATATCTATTTATATTCAAATTAATTAATAAGACCATTTTATTTATTGAAACATATGGCAAATATTAAACCAAAAGATTAACATAATTTGTTGGAGCAATTTAAGGATGTCAAGGTATTTAAAGGAGTAGTGGGTATTTAAGATGGGTAGTGGGGAACTGAATATTTAATAATGATAAATACCATTAAAGAACACACATGACAAAAATTCAACAAAAGAATAAAAAAGGCACAAATGATAATTTGACACGTGGTATTCTATGTCCATATTATTAATATTAAATAAGAAAAAGTTGACATGTGGCGTTTAATTGTCCAACATGGATGCCACATGTCAAGAGAAAGTTGTTGTCATACATGCCAGAAGATATATATATATATATATATTAAGTTGGTGTAATTGCATTATTGTAATGCTTTGGAATGTATATTTATATTTGCCACCTCATTACTTTAATTGGAACCATATTCGGAAAAGATTTTAAGAAAGATTATTAACAATACCTATTATTTTTAATTGTTGTTCATAGGATATTATAAATTTTACAACATCACTTTCACATCTAATACTGATACACCTATTTCCACTTGATTTTTTTGCTTCATGAACTTGAGCTATGATTTTAATGCACAAATGACGTCTATGTAAAAAAAATACTACCTAATGAAAAAGTTCCTATAATGGCATTCCAAATTCCGATGCCTTGGTTCCATGTCTTATATTATATTAGGGGCATGTTTGGTACGCAATGATAGATCCTATAAATGAATGAATGATTTTTAATCTGGAATAATTATTTGGTTATTTAGTTACATTTCATTAACTAATACTCTAATACTAATTACCATTTTTAACAAAATTTCATAAATGTTTTTTTTTTAGATCACCGTGAAAGCCCTAATACTAAAAAATTTCTGAGATCACCATAAATCACGTTATGAAAGGTAGGTTGTATTGACTGGCTTTTCTTCTATGTATCAGTGACAATAATGTCTCCAAACAGTAGGCAGTGGCTGACAATCACAATAATGTTGTGTTGACTACCATCTTTTCTAGTAAAAGTCTTCTTGACACAATTAAGAGGATGTATATAACTGTACATTTCTTTGACAAGTTCTCCACCTACCCATGATTTATTGGGTTTGTTGGAAGGACCATGAAATGGGCTGGACAGTGGATAAATATTTGTTACCTTGAAATCATAGGAGATAGAAAATTGGGCATGCCAATTAAATTCCTGAACTGAACAACACTACACAAAAACAATGAAGTTTTTTGGTCATCAATCATAAGTAAAATGAATCAAATGTCTACAATTTTCAATGCCTTAATCTTGGCAGACAAGATATTTACTTCAAAGACCGTATTGACTAGCTTTTCCGCAAAGACCACTTGACAAAGTTTTGAGGATGTAATGTGACCTCACATAATCTTCTTGGTAAGTTCTTGCCCTATCAATTTGCATCCTTTGTCTTATCTCTTATCCATACCTCCAGACTCCAGTGTCAAGGTCCTTCCTCTTTCTCTCTCATTTTTTATTTATTTATTTATGTTTTTAGTCAAGTTGCTTCCTCTTTAGAAGATTCTTTTGTTGTTTCAATTGGTGGGGTTTGGAGGGACCAAAAATGGGCTGGAATTAATCACTTTGAAGTGTAGGAGACGGAAAATTGAGTCACGTACCAATTTCCCAATGGGCTTTGATTGACTCACACCGCTCTTACACCATTTTTTCACACCATTTAAAAATTGTGGATATCAATGTCCATAATTTGTGAGTATGTTCATAATTTGTAGACATTAATGTTAATAATTAGGTGGTGTGTAGCGTGAATTGTAATAATTTCCCTTTCCAAATTATTGTTAACAAATAATTACAAGAGAAGTAGTATATATAGGAAATGATCCCTCATATTCTATGAGAGGACCTAATCAAGGGAAACTCAAGACAATGTAGAACTTGTCATGACATTAAAGTGCTACAATGTTTGTGAGAGATAGTATGTTTCTAGAACAATCCTTTTATAATTTCTTACAATCTATTTTTTAATTTTTGTCACCAAATTTTAATTTTAATTTTTCTTGTGTGTAAATTCCTTCCTTTGTGTTACATTCTCGTCACCAAATTTTAATTTTTCTTGTGTGTATATGTCATAGAGAAAACTAATAAAATTTTAATCTTGAAGGATTCTGCTAGCTATATAGGTTTCTCTCTATCTCTCATATATCTTAAAATCACTTTTAATTTAATAATATTATTACTATTTGTTAATGTGTTGAGTAGTTCTAAATTTTATAATGCCCTGTATGTGAGCCAAAAATGAGTCTATGAGAAGAGTAGTTGGCAGAAAGTGGCAGCTAAGAAGAATGACACTAATTGCTTTCTAAAAACTTCAAATGATACAGCTTGCTGCAGGCTATGATTTTAAATTAAAATAATTATTTTTTAACCAAAAAAGGTTCTTACAATGAAAATTAAAATAATTTTGAGAAACTCTACGTCATACTATGTCATCAATTTTTTTTTTTTTATTTGCTTATGTATTGTTTTTTAAATTCTTATTTTTTTAGATATAAATTAAATAGTTATATTTTAACCAACTTTACAAGTTTTCAAGTAAAAAATTGCATCCAAATGTACTCTATTATGCTGTGTAACACATGGACTAATTATCAAAAATTGTGTAAAATAAGAAAATGTAAATCACGTAATGAAAGTAGCTTGTATTGACTTGGCTTTTTTTTTTTTCTTTTTTTTTTTTCTATGTCCCAAAAACAATCATGTCAAATAATTACAATAAATTTTAAAGTGTCGTGTGGACCAGCTTTTCTACTAAAGTCTTCTTGACAAAAGTTAATTAAGAGGATATATTTCTAACTCTACTTTCTTATCTTTGACAAGTTGTCTACCTATCAATTCTCATCCTCCCTCTAGTCTCATTCATACCATACCTTCAATGACATATTGCTTCCCAAACATTGAGGAATTCTTTGTCCTAATAAGTGGGGTTTTCTTTAAATGACAGATTATTTCACTTTAAAAAAAAGGGCAGGTAGGACTTATTGGGTTTAGAATGACTATTAATGGGCTGGAGAAGGATTTGTTATCTTGAAACCATGGGAGATTGAAAATTGGGACATGCACAATTAAATTACTAGATTGATATACAAATTTCCATACTCTTGTTCTGTATATAATAATTAGTGAGAGAAGCAGAACATTGAAGCAGAAATGGTCCCTCAAATTCTTCTCTTAATTGCTACCAAACAATAGAAAATTTGCCATTGCACAGATGACACACATTTAATTATCATATTAGAGACTAATAGCACTCAGATTATTATACAAGGAGTCAATTTGAACATCATGATCGATGTTTCTTTTTTTTGGGCTAAAGTTTATCATTGTTCCTTCTAAATTGCCATGGGTTGGGAACAAAATGTTTGGTTGTTTGTGTTATATGTGTTTGTATTATTTACTCTATGGGGTTTCTACATGCCATATGTGGTATTTAGCTTATTTGTATTTGTAGTATTTTTTTTGTGGAATTTTTTTGCTATAGGAAAATAGGAAATATTAATTCGGAAAAGCAAGAGCATCTGAGTAGGTTGACTTCTATTTCAAGTGAGATACTATGCCTTTCAAGCATACTGGTAATGTGATAATGCATTACACTTCCCATGCGATGTGAGGCTTAAAAAAGATGATTCATTGAAGAGGTGGATGAGGTTGGTTTTTCACTACTACTTAAATCAGATCAACATCAAGAGGAAGTTTCCTTTTAAATTGCTATATCTTAAAAAACACACTAATATCTACATGATATATGGTGATTTTCTATGCTTTCTTTCTCTATAGATCCAAAATAATTGTTCTGTCCTCCATACAATCTTCGTTTCTCTCTTTCCAAACATGTTTTCTTTTAATAATTTTTTTTAATCATGATTGATTTTTAATGTCATTCTTGACTTGCATGCTAATGAATGTGTATTGGTTTTGATTGTGTTGTAATTTTCACATAAATTTTCCATGCTTGAAGGACTAACTCTAAAATTTTGACCTCCAGCGCCTATTAATGACATGTAATTTTCCAGAATAACTAAGTCACGTTAATGACATTCCAAAGAGCTTGGTCTCATGGATAGTTTACAAATAATTGACAAATTTGTATCTCACCTTAGCCCCTTACATATATTATTAATTATATAGATTATTTCCAAGTTAGTGAAGTGTGACATCTAAAGAGAGAGCATTTGGGTACTCTATTGACCAAATCTAATTTCTTTTGGCAAATGCATTACATTGCCTTGCCCAACATAGCCATCTAGACTAACCTAAACCTTTACATTTTAAGAAACCAATTTAAAAAAAAAAAAAAATGATGAAGATCAATGAAATCTTGAATAGGTGTAATGACTTCGGTGGGATATTTATATTTATATTTGCTTAATTATACCATTGTCACAACATGTAATTTGATGAAGAGTAATGGTGATTAGTTTGAAGTTTACTAGGCCTTTAGGAATATACAATTAATAATAATATAGTATGACACTTATATTGTGTTTAATATTTACTAACTCTGTTATCTCAAGGGTAATGGTGCGTATATGCCACACTACTGAAAGACAGAAATGATGGATTGGTTGGTATGATATACTCATAATTTATGATGGAGGATTCTGTTGATTGTATTCAGTAAACACAGAACTTCTAGACATAGTCATCACAGAGTACCATTGAAGAAGTTTAGATCTACTTCTAAATTATTTTATAATAAAATTATGATTCTGAGCACATGAATAGTGTTATTATGTTATCATCATTGTCGAAAAGGATTTGATAGGATTCTCAAATCTGCTGAAATTGAGAATTTTGTCAAAAAAGAATTGGGTGGCAGACTGACAGGAACAACAATCTTAATTTATGTAGTTCTGATAAATTGATAATCCCAATTAGAATTGGAACTTTCTTTTTTATAACACTGAAGAACTTAAAAGGCATGACCTGCAAGATTACATGCATGTTTTAAATGCATATTAGCTTTGTAGTAGTTGAAGCAGTCTAAATAAAACTTATCCTGCTAGTGCATATTGAAGTCTATTGAATCACATATTCTCATTATTAATATTGCATAAAATCATTCTATTACTTATATAAAAAAAAAAATAATAATAATTGCATAAAAGTGAACTAAATGAACAAGGTTTGAGGAATCATTACCATTTTTCTGTGAAATACATGCTGATTCTAGAATAACACTAATATTCTATGCCTTTCGTTGTTTCAAATTTGATTATGTGGCAAAAAAATCGTTGTAAGTGTTTGTGCTCGAATTCTCTGTTATATTATGACCTTAATGACAATTGTCGTATTGGAAAGGATAGCAAGATTTAACGAAGCATATATCTCTTATTTTGCGTTTGCATACATGACGCAAAGAGATTTGAATTTATTTAATTAGTGAAATTGTGATAAACTGTTTTTTTTTTTTTTTAAGCATAGTTGAGAGTTCAAACTTTAAATAGGAAGCTCACTACTTTATTTAGCCAAAGTCTGCTTATATATATATATATATATTATGAATTGTAATTCAAAATTTTGGAAATTAGATTATTGGTGGTTTGATTCTTTGCGAGTGGTTACAAGTGCAACACTTGAGAAATAATGGAGATTACATTATAAAACAACTAAATTAGAACTTACTAGTTTTCATTGCATAAATTTGATGATAATTGAACCTATTCAAGAAGATGATGCTACAGGTGTTCACAGGTTTACATTATAAATAAATCTTTTATATATTTACACACAAAATTAAGACGTTTTTACGAATTGCGCGGGTTTGCGACTAGTAATAATTAGTGAGAGAAGTAGAACATTGAAGCAAAAATGGTCCCTCAAATTCTTCTCTTAATTGCTACCAAACAATAGAAAATTTGCCATGAAGTTATACAAAAATGCTCTAAGATGTTGGGAGCATTATTACAAACTATTTACAAAATCGATGTTGTTATTGAATTGCCAATTTATACGCACCACATGGAAAAATATTGGAAGTAACATGAACAACACCACACAAAAATAATACAATTTTTGGTCATTAATCATAGAAAAAATGATTTAATGCTATCTCTATCTACAATTTTCAGTGCCTTCATCTTGCCAGACAATATATATATTGACCATAAAGACCGTATTGACTTGCTTTTTTGCAAAGCCCTCTTGACAAAAATTTTGGGGATGTGATGTAACCATTGCTTAATTTTCTTGGAAAGTTCTGCCCCAATCAATCTTCATTCTCCAACTTGGCCTTTTCCATGGACCATACTTGCAGTGACTAGCTCCTTTTCCTTTATTATTGGGTTTTGGATGGACGATGGACCAATGGATGGGTTGGAATTTGTCACCTTGAAGTGTGGGAGACGGATAGTTGAGTCATGGGCATTTAAATTCATAAACTCACACACCAATTTCAAAATTCTTGGTAGAAAATAATTACAAGTGAAGCAAAACATTCAAATGAAGACGATCCCTCATATTTCTATGAGAGGAGGTAGTCATGAATATCGTTGTATTTGTAACATAGTTTTAGGTTTAATGGTGAAATCATTGATTTTCGAGACAATGCAGTGACATTTTTTTTGGTTGTTAAGGGACAAATGTCCTATCAATAGACCCTTTTAGTAATAAGGAAGTTTCTTCTTACTTATCTTTCCCCAATCTCGTCATTTCATCTAAAAGGAATAAATAGTGAGGGTAAAAAGATAATATTAGAAGTAACGTGCACAACACTTCATAAAAATAAGGTCAAATTACATAATAATCCCTGGGATTTGGATCATTTGCAAACTGACCACTGGGTTTCAATTTTGCAATATAACCACCTATGGTTTTCAAATTGGTGAAATCGACCCCTTCAGTTACATTTTTGTCAATTTTGCAAACATAAATTGGTCACGTGCATTGCACCTAGGGTTTATAATAATTAATTTTTTTATTATAAAGTGATCATGTGCAATTTGAACGTGACCAATTTCTATTAGTAAAATTGACAAAAATATAACTAGAAGGGTCAATTTCACCAATTTGAAAACCTTGGGTTGGTTATATTGCAAAATTGAAACCCTAGGAGATCAGTTTGCAAATGACCCAAGGGTGATTATGTAATGTGAACAACACTGCATAAAAATAATACAATTTTTAGTGATCAATCATAGAAAAATGAGTCAAATGCTATTTTATCAACAATTTTCAGTGCCTTAATCCTAACAGACAATATATTGACTATAAAGACGTATTGACTAGCTTTTCTACAAAGTCTTCTTGACAAGTATTGAGGATGTAATGTAACCCCTGCATAATTTTCTTGGTAAGTTTTTCCACTATCAATTTTCATTCTCCCTCTTGGTACCTAGAGCAATTCATGTCACAAGATGACAACTTGATCATGAATAGATCATAAATCTAATAAGGGAAAGAAACTAAGAGTAGGATTAGATAAAATAATAGTAACAAAATTTTCCAAAAGATGTTGACTTTTAAAAATTCTAGTGTTTAACACTTGTAGAAAAATATTGGAAGTAACGTGAACAACACCACACTAAAATAATACAACTTTTGGTCATCAATCTTAGGGAGAATGAGTCAAATGCTATCTTTTTCAACAATTTTCAGTGCCTCATCTTGGCAGACCGCATTGACTAGCTTTTCTGCAAAGCCCTCTTGACATTTTGAGGTTGTCATGTAACACTTGCTTAATTTTGTTGGCAACTTCCTCCCCTATGAACCTGGCCTTATCAATGGACCATACCCTCTAGTGACAAACTCCTTTTCCTTTATCTGTGGGGTTTGGATGGACCAATGAATGGGTTGGAATTTGTCATGCACCTTGAAGTGTGGGAAACGGGAAATTGAGTCATGTGCATTTATATTGCTAAACTCACACACCAATTTCCAAATTCTTGTTGGAAAATAATTATCAAAGAAGCAGAATATTCAAACGGAGATGGTCCATCACATTCTATGAGAGGAACTAGTCATGAATGTCGTATATTTGCTCATAGATTCTCGAGACAATGCGGGCACATTTTTTTGAATGTTGAGGGACAAATATCCTATCAATTGACCTATTTAGTACTAAGGAAGTTTCTTCTTACTTATCTTTCCCCAATCTCGTCATTTCATCTAAAAGAATAAATACTGAGTGTAAAAAGAAAATAGCCAAAAATGTATTTTTAGTTCTTATATATTTGGATTGTTTTCATTTTGGTCCCTATGTTTTATAATGTTTTGTTTTAGTCATTGGTTTTTTGGACATTTATTATATTTGATAAGAAGATTTAAAAAAAAAAAAATGAAAATAAAGAGGGTAAAGATTCAAATGAACCTATATCCAAAAACAAAGGATTAAATGAAACGTGAACACTACATAAAAATAAGATAATTTTTAGTTATCAATTATAGAAAAATGAGACAAATGCTACTTCTATCAACAATTTTTAGTGTCTTAATCTTGACAAACAATATATTGACTATAAAGACGTATTGACTAGCTTTTCTACAAAGTCACGTTGACAAAAAGTTTTGAGGATGTAATGTAATGTAACCCCTTAATTTTCTTGGTAAGTTCTTCCCCTATCAATTTTCATCCTCTATCTTTCGGAGATTCTTCCGATAGCCTAATTGGTGGGGTTTGGAGGAACCATGAATGGGCTGGAATTTGTTATGTGTTGGCGATGGAAAAATTGAGTCAAGGACACTTAAATTGCTAAATTCATGTATCAATTTCCCAAATTCTTGTTAGCAGATAAATTACAAGAGAAGCAAGATATTCAAGCAGAAATGGGATCACGACCTAATCAAAAGAATTAACGTTGTTGTATTTACAGCATAGTTTAAGTTCCAGTGGAACAAAATTACAAAAACTCAAGATAATGTAGAACGCGTTATGACTTTGAGCCTTATAAGGTGTGTTACAATGTTTGTGAGACGTGGTAGGTCAATTTTTTTACCACTATTTATAACCGGATTGTAGCAAGAAGTTGGTAAATATAGCTATAGCAATTCCTGTCATTAGATAACAACTTGATCATGAGTAGATCATAAATCCCATAGGGGAAAGAAACCAAGAACAGGATTACATAGAAGCTCCAGGAGAATTCTAACAAATACCATCATTCATTTACGAGTAGAATATCGATTTCTACCCCTTTTTTTTTTTGTAAGTCGAAATTACAACTTACAATTCTAACATCTATAATCTATTTTCAAAACCATGAACGAAAATGAATATTTTGTAGACAAAAAGTGTACATTAATATTTTGTATGCTGACCAGCTATATATGTTGATAATTATACACATAAATATTTGGTTTTTTGATATATTTCTTTTTATTTTTATTTTTTAAATATTTTGTTTAGAAATGAATTTGTCAAGACCTTGGTCTAAGATTTCTACTGTCTGGAACCAAAACCAACGAATATGTAGATATTGATGACAGTTTATTTTCATCAAGTACAGATGCAAACATGACCAATTTTAACGCGATGGCCAAAAAATAAAGAAATAAATAGATCCAAACATTAGAACAACTTACCATTTGTTGGATAACGGAAACATGATGTGGTGGTTTTTAAATTACATGGAAATTTTAAAAAATAAAAATAAAATTACACATCAGTATTTAGACCCCGACCCACATAAAATGACCCATTTTCAACTTTGTTTTTTAGATTGACCCATTTTATTTTCACATTAAGAATAAAATCAAATCCCCAAAATTAAAGTTTATAAACCCTCTCAGCCCCAATGCTGCCCCCATCAATCTCCTGCACCCATCATTGGCATTCTGTCAAAGAGACCCTAAGACACCGCTCAAACTACATCCATTTATCAATGTTTCAGGCAAGCTTCCTTGAAAACTATTGTTTCTCATAGCTAGAATTGAGAGTGAGCTACTAAAATTAAATAAACATTGTGGAATCTGACCATCCAACTGATTATTTGACACATCAAGGACTTGCAAAAACTTCACCTTACAAATCATTGGAGGGATACTTCCGAACAGCTTATTTTTTGAGGCAAAAAAATATTGAGTAGACAATGGGGGAATTGGAAATGACCCTTGCAACAGGTTGGAGCTCGAGTCTAAAAGGTACACATTTTTCCAAGGAAGAACTATAGTTGGTTGCTCAAAACTGCTTAAAAGGTTAAAAGAAATATTCAAGTATTGCAATGTCTCTTTTCCAACATTTAAGAACCATTTGGGTATTTGACCTTCAATGCTGTTGTTGGAAAGGTCTAAACTTTGCAATTCATTTTGGGCTTTGAGGAAATTTGGAAATTCATGCAAATTGCAAGAAGACAACCCCAAATAAAAAAATTTGTGGAAGGTTGAATTGATATTATCTTTTGGAATCAATAAATTGTTACTTGAAAGATCTAGACTTTTAAGCTTTCTAATCTTGAAGAAAATGCTTAGCTCCATATTGCCATTTACGTTGATCGAAGAAAGATATAGTTCTTGTAGCTTAGTGAAATTGGCAATTGACTTTGGAATTGGTCCAATCAAGTTGTTTCCGCTTAAACTCAAGGTCACTAATGAGGACGAAGAGATATTTTGGAATGTAAGAGGACCAGTAAGTTGATTTTGATCTAGATATAATTGTAATAATGAGTGCATTGTAAACAAAACTAACGGGATGGCCCCAGTGAGTGAGTTATATGACAGGTCAATGCTAGACAAATGGTGAAGTCTACTTATTTCAGATGGGATGGGCCCTTTCAATTGATTTTCTGAGATATCTAAGATTTCTAGTTGTGTAAGATTTCCTAAGGAAGATGGTAGTTCCCCACTGAAAAAGTTACCATGAAGTTCCAGAGAAGTGAGCTTTGATAGGTTCCCCATAGAAGCGAGAATTGCCCTTGAAATTTGATTGTAACTAACTTCCAAATATTTCAAGGACTCAAGCTTGCCAATTGAACTCGGCAATTCCCCAAGAAAATTTGTCTCACGAAGACACAAATAATTCAAGGATTTAAGGTTGCCGATTGAATTGGGAAGTTTCCCAAAAAATTTGGTCGATTGAATATATAAAATATTCAACGACTCAAGCTTGCCGATTGAACTTGGCAATTCCCCAAGAAAATTTGTCTCATGAAGATACAAATAATTCAAGGATTTAAGGTTGCCAATTGAACTGGGCAATTCCCTAGAAAAATTTGGCAGCAAAAGAGTAGTTGGCAGCAAATAACAATCTAGAGAAAGCATATAGGCTATATAATCACAGCCAAGCAGTGGCAGCTAAGAAGAATGACATTGATTGCTTTCTAAAAACTTTAAATGATACACCTTGTTGCAAGCTATGATTTTAAATTAAAACAATACAAAAACCCAAAAACTTCTTATTATGAAAATAAAATAATTTTGAGGAACTCTACATCATAATCTTTAGTT
>BKZX01018071.1:4018-15575 GCA_014362285.1 Fagus crenata
GAAAGACGCAAATAATTCAAGGACTTGAGGTTGCCGATTGAACTGGGTAATTCCCTAGAAAAATTTGTAACGGAAAGATGCAATTGCTTTAGGGAACTACCTAATTGAAATTTGGGAAGAAAACCAGCGAGATCTTCGTTAGCTGACAAATCAATGGCTTGTATCCTAGGCAATTGGAAAATATTTGAGGGAAATCTTCCATGCAAACCGCACAAAGACAGAGAAAGAGATGTCAAGGAAGACAAATTTTCCAGGGATTGAGGTAGTGACGATGAAATGTTCACGTAGTCTAGATGAAGTTCTCTCAAATATGTCATGTTTTGGACAAGTGCTTCGAGATCAATTCTTCTAAGATTCAAAAGCTTATCAAATCCATTATAACCAACAACAACAACAAAGTCTACAATATAATTGCGAGAGAGATCAAGTGAAACCAAATTGGATAGCCATGAAATTTCCGACGGGATTGGGCTGGATAAGAAGGAAAAAGAGAGATTGAGATGGGTCAAACTTACAAGGTGGCCAAATTGAGATGGGATTTTGGAGGAAGAGAAGTCATTGAGGGCAAGGTTGAGTCTGTGAAGGTGACGTAAGCTGAAGAGGCTGCTGTTAGAGCTTAGACGCCCATTAAGCCAGCTGTTGGTTAGGTTTAAGCCAACCACGTGACCATTCTCTGGATCGCATGTGACCCCATCCCAGGAACAACAATCACCATCTGCCTTCCAAGACTTCATCTTTGGATAAGAACCATCATAGTAAGCAGAATACAATATTCTCTTTTGAACAAACTCTTGCCTTAGTTGCAGCAAAGTATGACTCTGGTCAGGGAGGCAGTGATGTTGAGAGGAAGTATTAGAAGTAGTTTGAGAATGTGAAATGAAGAAAAAACAAGAGGCAAGGAATAACAGCAGAAATTGATTCATTTTCCCCATGCTCATAAAACAAGAGGCAAGGAATATCTCAACAGCAGAGGAAGTTGATGGAAAATTGAGTGGGAAGTTTGGTATGAGCTAATAAAGAACTTCTGATATTTATACACACGCAGGAGCACAGATAATTGGAGTCAAGTTGAATTGACTAATGTAATTGGATATTTTATCTTATTTTTTATTTTTACAGGTCTGAATCAAATTGGATATATTTTTAAATTATTATTTTTATTACATGGGTATTGGAAACATGAATCAAATTAGATTTCAATTCGAGGGGCTGTCAATACATTGATTTGAAAGAGTGATACAACTGAATCTTAAGAGCTATCAGTATTGACTCGAATTTCGTTCCAAACACAGTTGTGAAGGTGTTTATCTGATTCCTAATATACAGGAGTCCATTAAAAGATTTTGGGACATTCAATTATAGTTTATAGATGCTGTTAGTCTAGTACTAACTATTCCAACTACTAAGCTGTCGATTTCTCTTGAACTGAAAAAGTTCAAGTTTTTATCTTACATATCTATTATTTTCATATATGTTTTTTTACTTGATGAATTGAAGGTCTCAACCTACCAGATTAAGAGAATTCATATCCAATTTTGTATCTTTTGGTTCTTTAAAGTTCTTCATGTGATATTGATGCTCATTTGAACGTTTTGAAGCTAATCTTTGATATTCTACCTCACCTAAAAAAAACAGAGTTTGTGTTATGTGACCATAATATTATAAAGAGAACAATCCTTTTATAATTTCTTATAATTTATTTTTTGCAGGTAAATTCTTTCCTTTGTGTTACATTCTTGTCACCAAATTTGAATTTCTTGTGTGTATATGTCATAGAGAAAACTAATAAAATTTTAATCTTAAAATTAAAGATTCTGCTAGCTATATAGGTTTCTCTTTGCCTCTCACATATATCTTAAAATCACTCTTAATTTAATAATATTATTACTATCTGTTAATGTGTTGAGTAGTTCTAAATTTTATAATGCCCTATATGTGAGCCAAAAATGAGTATGAGAAGAGTAGTTGGCAGAAAGTGGCAGCTAAGAAGAATGACACTAATTGCTTTCTAAAAACTTCAAATGATATAGCTTGTTGCAGGCTATGATTTTAAAATAAAATAATTATTTTTTAACCAAAAAAGGTTCTTAAAATGAAAATTAAAATAATTTTGAGGAACTCTATGTCATACTGTGTCATCAATTTTTAATTTTTTAACCAAAAAAAGTTCTTACCATGAAAATTAAAATAATTTTGAGAAACTCTACGTCATACTGTGTCATCAATTTTTTGTTTTTTATTTGCTTATGTATTGTTTTTTAAATTCTTATTTTTTTAGATATAAATTAAAATAATTATATTTTAACCAACTTTATAAATAAACAAACAAGTTTTCAAGTAAAAAATTGCATCCAAATGCACTCTATTATGCCGTGTAACATATGGACTAATTATTAAAAATGGAGTAAAATAAGAAAATGTAAATCACGTTATGAAAGTAGGTTGTATTAACTTTTTTTTTTTTTTTTTTAACGTCCTAAAACAATAATGTCAGATAATTACAATAAATTTTAAAGTGTCACATGTACCAGCTTTTCTAGTAAAGTCTTCTTGACAAAAGTTAATTAAGAGGATATATTTCTAACTCTGCTCTCTTATCTTTGACAAGTTGTCTACCTATCAATTCTCATCCTCTCTCTAGTCTCATTCATACCATACCTTCAATGACATATTGCTTCCCAAACATTAAAGAATTCTTTGTCCTAATAAGTGGGGTTTTCTTTAAATAACAGATTATTTCACTAAAAAAAAAGCGCATGGGAGATTGAAAATTCGACATGTGCAATTAAATTACTAGATTGATATACAAATTTTCATACTCTTGTTCTATATATAATAATTAGTGAGAGAAGCAGAACATTGAAGCAGAAATGATCCCTCAAAATTTTCTCTTAATTGCTACCAAACAACAGAAAATTTGCCATGAAGTTATACAAAAATGCTTTAAGATGTTGGAAGTATTATTACAAACTATTTACAAGATCGATGTTGTTATTGAATTGTCAATTTATACACACCACATGGAAAAATATTGGAAGTAACATGAACAACACCACACAAAAATAATACAACTTTTGGTCATTAATCATAGAAAAAATGATTTAAATGCTATCTTTATCTACAATTTTCAGTGCCTTCATCTTGGCAGACAATATATATATTGACCATAAAGACCGTATTGACTTGCTTTTTTGCAAAGCCCTCTTGACAAAAATTTTGGGGATGTGATGTAACCATTGCTTAATTTTCTTGGAAAGTTCTTCCCCAATCAATCTTCATTCTCTCACTTAGCCTTTTCCATGGACCATACCTATAGTGACTAGCTCCTTTTCCTTTATTAGTGGGGTTTGGATGGACAGGGGACCAATGGATGGGTTGGAATTTGTCACCTTGAAGTGTAGGAGACGGATAGTTGAGTCATGGGCATTTAAATTGATAAACTCACACACCAATTTCAAAATTCTTGGTAGAAAATAATTACAAGTGAAGCAAAACATTCAAACAAAGACGATCCCTCATATTTCTATGAGAGGAGGTAGTCATGAATATCGTTGTATTTGCAACATAGTTTTAGGTTTAATGGTGAAATCATTGATTTTCGAGACAATGCAGTGACATCTTTTTTGGTTGTTAAGGGACAAAAGTCCTATCAACAGACCCTTTTAGTTATAAGGAAGTTTCTTCTTACTTATCTATCCCTAATCTTGTCATTTCATCTCAAAGAATAAATAGTGAGGGTAAAAAGATAATATTAGAAGTAACGTGCACAACACTTCATAAAAATAAGGTCAAATTATATAATAATCCCTGGGATTTGGATCATTTGCAAACTGACCATTGGGTTTCAATTTTGCAATATAACCACCAATGGTTTTCAAATTGGTGAAATCGACCCCTTCAGTTACATTTTTGTCAATTTTGCAAATATAAATTGGTCACGTGCATTGCACCTAGGGTTTATAACAATTAATTTTTTATATAAAGTGGTCGTGCAATTTGAACGTGACCAATTTCTATTAGTAAAATTGACAAAAATATAACTAGAAGGGTCAATTTCACCAATTTGAAAACCCCGAGTTGGTTATATTGCAATATTGAAACCCTAGGGGATCAGTTTGCAAATGACCCAGGGGTGATTATGTAACATGAACAACACTACATAAAAATAATACAATTTTTAGTGATCAATCATAGAAAAATGAGTCAAATGCTATTTTATCAACAATTTTCAGTGCCTTAATCCTAACAGACAATATATTGACTATAAAGACGTATTGACTAGCTTTTCTACAAAGTCTTCTTGACAAGTATTGAGGATGTAATGTAACCCCTGCATAATTTTCTTGGTAAGTTTTTCCCCTATCAATTTTCATTCTCCCTCTCAGTACCTAGAGCAATTCATGTCACAAGATAACAAGTTGATCATGAGTAGATCATAAATCCCATAAGGGAAAGAAACCAAGAGAAGGATTACATAAAATAATAGTAACAAAATTTTTCAAAAACACTTTTAAAAATTCTAGTATTTAACACTTGTAGAAAAATATTGGAAGTAACGTGAACAACACCACACAAAAATAATACAACTTTTGGTCATCAATCTTAGGGAGAATGAGTCAAATGCTATCTCTTTCAACAATTTTCAATGCCTCATCTTGGCAGACTATATTGACTAGCTTTTTTGCAAAGCTCTCTTGACCAACATTTTGAGGTTGTCATGTAACACTTGCTTAATTTTGTTGGCAACTTCCTCCCCTATGATCAATCTTCATCTTTTCACTTGGCCTTTTCAATGGACCATACCCTCCAGTGACAAACTCCTTTTCCTTTATTTGTGGGGTTTGGATGGACCAATGAATGGGTTGGAATTTGTCACCTTGAAGTGTGGGAGACGGGAAATTGAGTCATGTGCATTTATATTGCTAAACTCACACACCAATTTCCAAATTCTTGTTGGAAAATAATTATCAGAGAAGCAGAATATTCAAACGGAGATGGTCCATCATATTCTATGAGAGGACCTAGTCATGGATGTCGTATATTTGCTCATAGATTCTCGAGACAATGGGGGCACATTTTTTTGGTTGTTGAGGGACAAATATCCTATCAACTAACCCATTTAGTACTAAGGAAGTTTCTTCTTACTTATCTTTCCCCAATCTCGTCATTCCATCTAAAAGAATAAATACTGAGTGTAAAAAGATAATAGCCAAAAATGTACTTTTAGTTCTTATATTTTTTAGTTGTTTTCATTTTGGTCCGTATGTTTTATAATGTTTTGTTTTAGTCATTGATTTTTTGGAAATTTATTATATTTGATAAAAAGATTTTAAAAAAATGAAAATAAAGAGGGTAAAGATTCAAATGAACCTGTATAAAAAATAAAGGATTAAATGAAACGTTATAAAAGATAGGGACCGAAATGAAAATAATCTCAAAATATAAGGACTAAAAGTGTATTTTATCAATATTAGAAGAAAGGTGAACACTACATGAAAATAAGACAAAATTTAGTCATCAATCATAGAAAAATGAGACAAATGCTACTTCTACCAACAATTTCCAGTGCTTTAATTCTGACAAACAATATATTGACTATAAAGACTTATTGACAAGCTTTTCTACAAAGTCACCTTGACAAAAGTTTTGGGGATGTAATGTAATGTAATCCCTTAATTTTCTTGGTAAGTTCTTCCCCTATCAATTTTCATCCTCTATCTTTCGGAGATTCTTCCAATAGCCTAATTGGTGGGGTTTGGAGGGACCATGAATGGGCTGGAATTTGTTATGTGTAGGCAATGGAAAAATTGAGTCATGGACACTTAAATTGCTAAATTCATGTATTAATTTCCCAAATTCTTGTTAACAGATAAATTACAAGAAAAGTAGGATATTCAAGCGGAAATGGGATCACAACCTAATCAAAAGAATTAATGTTGTTGTATTCACAGCATAGTTTAAGGTTCCGGGGGTACAAAATTATAAAAACTCAAGACAATGTAGAACGTGTTATGACTTTAAGCCTTTAAGGTGTGCTACATTGCTTGTGAGACGTGGTAGGTCAATTTTTTTACCACTATTTATAACCGGATTGTAGTAAAAAGTTGGTAACTATAGGCTATAGCAATTCCTGTCATAAGATAACAACTTGATCATGAGTAGATCATAAATCCCATAGGGGAAAGAAACCAAGAACATAATTACATAAAAGCTCCAGGAGAATTCTAATAATTTCCATCATTTATTTACGATCGATTTCTACCTTTTCTTTTCTTTTGTAATTAGTAATTACAATTATAACATCTATAATCTATTCTAAAAAGCATGATCGAAAATGAATATTTTGTAGACAAAAAGTGTACATTAATATTTTGTATGCTGACCAGCTAGGTTGATGATTATACACACAAATATTTGGTTTTTGATATATTTCGTTTTATTTTTATTTTTTAAATATTTTTTTTAGAAATGATTTTTTCAAGATTTCTACTGTCTGGAACCAAAACCAACGAATATGTAGACATTGATGACATTTTATTTTCATCAAGTCCAGACTCTAACATGACAAATTTTAACCCGCAGGCCAAAAAATAAAGAAATAAATAGATCCAACCGTTAGAACAAGGCAC
This sequence comes from Fagus crenata, assembly GCA_014362285.1. Taxonomy (NCBI): domain Eukaryota; kingdom Viridiplantae; phylum Streptophyta; class Magnoliopsida; order Fagales; family Fagaceae; genus Fagus; species Fagus crenata. The sequence goes on from BKZX01018071.1 coordinate 10,648, forward strand.
CATTTGTTGGATAAATTAAATCCCTTTCACTAAATATATATTTTCTTAAATACTAACTATTATCTCAAAATATATGAAACTTCAATTTGAATTACAATTTCCTATATCGCCTAACATCTTTTTGTTAAAGTTAACAAGATTTTATAAAAAAATTATATAAGCTAAATTTCATAAAATAGAACGCCATTATATACCTTTTTTTTTTAACTAATAATCCTATGATTTGAAAAGTTTCATATAATGAAGGAACTGAGAGGTATCTAGCGGGACAAAGAAGTGAAAACATCAAAACACCCAAAAGCATTTTGTCTACAAAAGTCAAGCTTTGAATCACCACCATGGATTAAACAACCCACGTTTAGCAAAAAAAAACAACCCACTACAGACCATACATCACGGCAACATGACCAGTGCAATAAAGACAGAGCTATCATGTATCAATTGACCCACTATACCTACTGTCAAGGCAACATGACCAGTGCACGCAATAAGGACACAGCTACAATGTATTAGTCGATCCACTATACCTTCTATCAAGGCAACATGACCAGTGCACGCAATTGTGACAGCTACCATGGATTACTTAAAATCCATTATATACACCATTATCTGTCACGGCAGTACGGCCACTAGCATGAATTACACTTAAAGAAATGTAAGTTTCGAGTTCGACAATCCATGACAATAGACCCCTTTGGGGTTATTTGATCAGGTAATTACCTAGTGCGTATAGGACGGGATTGCACGTATTCATGAGATTAGTCAGGACGAAATTTCGGATACCCATGTAATAAAAAAATAATAATAATAAATATAGCAAGAAATAATTTTTAATTCCGATGGTAATTATTATTATTATTATTATTTATTATAAATGATTGCACCGATAATTATGTATAACCTCCATTTTTTTTAATATAAAGGAAATTCACACTAGTGGTCGCATTGCTGTGACGGATCGTGCAATTTGTAATATAGGTTAAATAATGTTACAAACATACTTTATGTATAATTTTGACAAAATTTAACCTATATTTTCTAATAAAAAAATTACATCAAGTTTATTCTTACATAACACAAAACATTGAGCTCAATTTTGGGCCGGGTGGGTCTGGCTCATTAGGAGGACAAAGATGAACACTGGCCCAATCCAATTACAAAAAAAGACCCACTAGGCTACAAATTTAGGACATGTAATAGTACTAGACACTTGAGCCCATTTATACTATGGAGGAAAATTTGACTTGTGTTTTATTATTCATAGTTGGGGAAAGATAGGAAGATTTGAACCCTAAATGTATGTTTTGGAAAAATCAAAAGGTATCATATAGTTGAGCTACAAGACTCGTGGTTTTGATAACTTTGTTTAAATGACACTATTTTTGTTAACCACTTATTTACTTATTTTCTTCCTTTTATTATAAATGGTCATATGTGAAATTTACATCATGATGTTTTGGTCCACTCAAAATTCCAAAAATAATCAGTTGAGAGATGGAATCATACAATGACTTTTAATGAGTATTTTTGTACAAGACAATTTAGCTTGGACCCCTTTTTTTTTTTTTTTTTTTCAATTCAACAAAGTCCATGCCAAAAGCCAACATTTCTATTTCGAAAGGGAGGAGTACTATTAAGCTATATTAAGCTACAAGTCCATTGAAAATTTGAGTCAATCACCATGCATGTCCATAATAAAAAGATGCTATTATATTGCGTTGGCCATCCATAAAGAATATATTATATTTGTCCCCCAAAACAAAAGGATTATTTAATAACTATGTACAAAAACATCTTACAAAAATAAAAGGAATATTCATTTTTTTTCTTCCTCTCTTTTTCCTTTTTCCTGTTGTATATATGTTTATGTAAACTCATATATGTATAGTGTATCACACTAACAAAACAAGCTGCCTGAAATGTAAGGCCTATTATCATCTTTGTAGGCAAGGACATAAGGAAATCTTCTTCTGCATAACTGATGTGAGGATTCCCAGAAACATCAAGAGTGAAATTGTGGAGGAAGAAGAGTGAGAGAGCATCGAATACTGCAGTGACATAGAAGAACACATTTAGCACCTTCATGAGATCATTGTTTTAATATGGTCATAAGGTGCCATCATCGGTTATGAGGCAGCATTAGCAACTCCCCTCTGGTTCAAGGGATGTGGTGCCACAAATTGCCGAATCCACCTATTCCAACTAATTAAGGTGCATGATGCCACCCAATTCTCTAATTGGAAATTCATTGTGTGATGAAGAAGGTTAATTGAATTGGCATTAGGGAGGGGTATCAGTATGGTCCATGTAAAGAAGAGGGCTAGAGTGTTCACTCTAGAAAATAGTTTGTTATTTGGTTATGAAGTTGGTGGGAGAGTAGTAGTGATGTTTTATATTGGTCTTCAAAGAGCATATATACCAAATCTCTACGTGTACATAAGGGAGGCGACTGGAGAAGAAAGAGAGAAAGAAAGAGACGGGTCGGTTCGGGTCAATCCGACCCGGTCTTTAGTGAAACCCTACCCACGGGTCATAAACAAAAACTTTAATCCATTAAGCCCAATCCGAATGCTTAAAGCCCTATTTCCACACTTGACATTTAATTCAAACTCAAATCCATTTAACAAGCCAATCCGAAACCCATTTAACTCAAACCCAATTCCTTTAAATCAAACCCTACAATTTAACACTTAAACCAAAGCCCAATCCGAAAATCCAATGAACACCACTTTAAAATTAAAATCCGATAATTCATTTAACCAAAATCCAAATCATTTCAATCCAAAATTCTCTCAAAATTACACATTAACCCCAAAACTTTTCAAAATTACATTTTGATCCCAAATTTCTCAAAATCACATTTTGACCCAAAATTCTCCCAAAATTACATTTTGACCACAAAATTCCTTAAAATTACATTTTGATCCCAAAACTTTCCAAAATTACATTTCAACCCCAAAATTACATTTTGACCCCTAAGCTGTACAAGCAATTCTTCTCAAGCTATACAAGCAATATTGAGGTATTCTTTATAAACCATACAAGCATACAAGTATAAATTCTAAACTAAAATTTATTTACTTGTATTTGATTGTTTTGTTTTTTTTCTTGAATACCATGCTTATGTGACTATAACATGATATTTTACATGAAATAAATTAAACAACTTAAACATTAAAATTGGATTTTGATACGAACATGAGTTTATATACTTTGACATAATATGAATATTGGCCAAGTTTAATCTAGAAGACCGACGTATGTCGGGTAAAATGGGGTGCTAACACCTTCCCATTTTATAACCAAGCCTCCGAATCTTGAATTAACGGTTCGTATTACAAAATATCTTACAAACAAATTGTTTTTCCTTTTACTAGACTATAACTAGGAAACTCATTTACATGTAATTCTTTCTTTTTACAAATTCATTGGCAATTGTACAAATTCAAAGATGAATAAAGAGGAATTATTTTTTATTGTGGAATTTCTTATTTTGTCCAAGTAATTAAAATAAGTGACGACTCCATTTACATGTACAATCAACCTTTAAATCTAGAGGGTTGATCCATTGTCGGTTGGGTCACATTTTGAGGCTCATTTGACCCTCAGGTTGTGGTTCTCACAGTGGCAATTCCACTGGGGATTGATTGTGGGCTTAGCTTCAAAAATAGAATGGGCTTGGCCAAGCCATATCATGTCTTTTTATTTGTCTTTTAAAGTTTTCAATAACATGTTCATGCATCATTTTGCTTGAGTTCTAAAGTGTGTAAAGCCCAGAAGCCACAGTAGTTCTATCCATGGATTACAGTCTTCCTAGACCTGGGTATTCATGGTGAAGCTACCAGCCTATAGCGCAGTATTGACTATAATCCTTCTTAGTCAATGCATTAAAGGATAAACTATATCGTTTGAACCAACACGGCATTCCTATATCACAAGTTGGGAGATATGACATCCTAGCTTTTGAGTTCCCTACAAGCCCACCTTCTAACCATGTAGAAGCTCATTAAAACTATTCCTTAAGTGGGTCCATTAAGTACATACATGCTTGTTTGAACCCACCGTCTCTTTTGATTGTCGTTGCTTTCACTTGGATGAACCTTGCTTACTACGAATGAGCCCAAATCCAACGTTTGAGCCCATTACAAGTCTTTATTTAAACTATGTTTTCCATTGATGAGCCCATGCCCAACGCTTGGGTTCATCATAGATAAAATCTAAGGCCCTACAAGTACTTAGAGTTAAGGATCAAACCCATAAGCTCACAAGCTTCAAAGGATCAAGCCCACAAACCCACAAGTTTCAATGGTACAATCCCACAAGCTTCAAAGGATAAAGCCCACAAGCTTCAAAGGATCAAGCCCACAAGCCCACAAGCTTCAATGGTACAATCTCACAAACTTCAAAGACAAAGGATAAAGCTTACAAGCTTTAAAAGATAAAGCCCACAAACTTCAAAGGATCAAACCCACAAGCCCATAAGCTTCAATGGTACTATCCCACAAGCTTCAAAGCACAAGTTCACAAGCTTCAAAGGATCAAGCCCACATGCCTACAAGTTTCAAAGATACAATCCCACAAGCTTCAAAGGATAAAGCCCACAAGTTTCAAAAGTTCAAAGCCCATCAAACTGTGGCTCACAACAACAAGCTTCAAGGCTACAAAGCCCGAGTTCAAAGCCTACAAAATAGTGGCCCACAACACTCAAGTTTCAAGACTTCAAAACCGCCCAAGTTCATAGCTCACCAAGTAGTGGCCCACAACACTCAAGCTTCAAGTTCAACGCTCACCAAGCAATGGCCTACAACACTTAAGCTTGAAGGCTTCAAAGCTCAAGCTCAAAGCCCACCAAGCAATGGCCCACAACAACAAGGTTCAAATATTTGAAAACCAAGTTCAAGCCCACCTAAAGGCCACAAAAGCTCAAT
>BKZX01018076.1:1528-20098 GCA_014362285.1 Fagus crenata
CCGGCCACCAGCTCTCTTTCTTTCTTCCTTTTTCTTTTCTCTTCTTCCTTTCTTTCTTTCTTTCTTTCTTTTTCTTCTTTCTTCTCCAGTTCTCCGGCTCTCCGTTTCAGTCTTTCTCTCTTATTTTCTGATTACAGCTGTAGTGCTGGACTTGATTTTTTCTTTACAGTGAGTTGCTTTACAGCTGTAGTGCTGTACTGAGTACTGTATAGCAATTTGTTTTCTTCTTCTTTTTTTTCTTTTTTTTTTGGATAAGTGCAATTTGTTTTTTTTTTTTTAATTCTTTTACAGTTTTACCTATTATCTACAGCTTAAGTGCTGTACTGTACAGCAATTTGTTTTTGTTTTTTAAGTGCAATTTGTTTTCTTTTTATTCTTTTACAGTTTTACTTATTTTATTGTTTCAAATTTTCAGGAATCACATTACATATTATACTACGTGACTATCAATCACTTGATTTATTTAATTATTTTAGATGATTAATAACTTTTATAATTTAGACTTTTATTATAGGATACCACTTACACTTTGTTTGGGAGGGGGGAAAGGAAGGGAATGGAATGGAATGGAAAAATAAGAATATTTTAAGAATATTCTTTTCTTTCCCCCGTTTGGAAGTTTAAGTAGGAGGGAATGGAATGGAATGGAAAGATCATTCCCTTGTTTGGAAGTTTAAGTGAGGGGAATGGAATGGAACACTCATTCCTTCCTATTCCCTCCAAATCCCAAATTTTCATTTCCCCCAAAATTGGAAGGAATAGGAGGGAATGAATTTAAGTTTAATGATTTTTTCACCAAAAGTCCCAAAATGCCCTTAGTATTTTTGTAAAATCCTAAATTACCCTTATAGATTTGACCTTCTATTTTCCTCAGTTTCCATGGTATTTCTATAATATTGTATTTTTAAATGACCATGCATGGACCTTTAACAATATCAATTTTCTTTTAAAAGTTTATTTTGTGGACAATGAATCTCGAATTTAGAAATCGTTATATATAACTGAAAATTCACGCGACTTAACAATTTAACAATTTGAATATTTTTTTTTGGTGAAATTTTATATACCTCTAGATTTACTTAAGAAAAGAGAAGCACGTTTGCTTGCTATTTCATATTGGAAATTTGACACACCCAAATGCACAGCATTAGTGATATTTTTAGCCATCTTATAATTACAAAAATATATGTGAATATGAATGCATCGGTTTGATCTCTTTTGTGAACCACTTTCTTTTCAAGTACTGTTGGTCTTGGTTCCTGAAGGATTTATGCCGTGAAATTTGATTTGTAATTGTGTTAATCCTTTTGACATTTGAGAATTAAGCTTGCAAATATGAAAAGTACAAGGATATATCTTTCAATTTTTCTTTACCAAGAAAAGTATTTTAATGGTTTTCCAGGGTTCAAATGTTCCTATATAACTTTTTTCAGGGTCCCATGCATTGAGGACAAAGAAAAAGAAAAAGAAGTATAGTACAAAATCACATAAGATGTCATTTCATTTTCTCTGCCTAAACATCTTCACATGCACTTGCATTATTAGGAGATAGAAATTCAAAAAGTATTGTCAGTGGACTGAAAAGAAGAGGCCAGTGCTTGCATGTGAACTAATCATGTGCAACGTTGACTTCATTGACCCACAACCTTCAATTATTTTGAAGTTGAACCCACTTCAGTATCTTATAAAAAAATCCACATGCATATTTTTCATCACATTTTTCTAAAGAGTTTATAGTTTTTCATCTGTGATGTTCTTTTAATTATTGATATCATTTTATTATCTATCATTTATCACATGACTCATTAATAATGGTGATTTTTTTTTTTTTGGTGAAATTTTATATACCTCTAGATTTACTCAAAGAAAAGAGAAGCACATTTACCTATTTACCTGCTATTTCATATAGGAAATTTGACACACCCAAATGCATAGTATTAGTGATATTTTTAGCCAATCATATAATTACAAAAATATATGTGAATATGGATGCATCAGTTTGCATTGAGGACAAAGAAAAAGAAAAAGAAGTATAGTACAAAGTCAAAAGGTTCATTACTTTGTAAAAGTGGGGAAATCCGTGTGAACTGATTATGTACCGCCTATGTCATTATCTAGAGAGTTGGCCCTCAAGCTTTTGAGACAGTGGATTCCAATGAACGCATGTGGGGTTAATCTTTGAAAAAATTTATTGGGTTACAATTATGGTGCTTTTGCTTTTTCCACCATTTGGTTTGGTAGATGATCTTTTGAGTAATGATACGAATGTCAAGAGTCTTGTAACTCGATTGACAATGATTGATATTTTTTATGAGAAGGATCAAGGTTTAAATCTACTCTCTCCCAATTATATTAAAAAATAATAATAATAATGATCTCCATCAACTTTACCCAGAGATGATGGTTAACAATGTCAATTTTCTTTTAAAAGTTTATTTTGTGAACAATGAATCTCGAATTTCCATTTATTGGGATTATATTTTAGTTTATATTGCTTAGATTTTGTACTTGTTTATAATTAAGCGGATTTTATACCACCTGTTGTCCTGTACTGGTTTCTTTCTCTGTTAGCAAAGGCCAGAAAAATAAAAATAAACTCCCATGGTATTTCTATAATATTATTGTGACACCACAAGGTGTCATATATGGTGTAGTAATTCTATAGTATTATTCTATAGATTAATCTTACATTTTATAAAAATAAAGGGTATTATAGTAATATTGTTATAAAATGATTTATTTCTATTCCTTCTAATATTACTCCCAAACAAAGTTACTTACATTCCATTCCTCTATTTTAAAACATCCAAACAAGATTACTTAGTTTCATTTCATTCCATTCCATTCTATTCCATTCCATTCATTAAATTCATTCCATTCCATTCCATTCTATTCCATTCCCTTATAATTTATTCATTCCATTCCATTCCATTCCCCTCTAAACTCCCAAACGAAGCCTTAAGTAGTATCTATTTTTTTTTTTTTTTTTGCTTTATTTAGGATAGTATCTATTGTATTTGTATTGCATATTTTTATTTACTTTATTATTATTATTATTATTTTTTTATCTTTTTGTTTATATATAAAATATGCATTGAAAGGTAAGGTTCATTATGTCCCCCCTGACTAGGTGTATTTTTCTTTCTATTTAATAAAATTTTCTTATACCGTCGAGATTTACTTATTTGATATTTCAGCTCACCCTAAAATAAATTCCTGGCTTCGCCCCTGGAGCGATCTATGTTGTGTTGGAGATGATCTTCCACCGTGAATTTGTTGAGATTAGGAAAACCTAGATCTGGAAAGCTTGCCAATCTTGATGATGGTGGAGCCGATGTGGTGTTGCATGAAGCTTGGTTATGGCTTTTTCTAGTTTGTGAGAATTGTTGCTTGATGAATTACATGGATGGGTTTTGGTTGTGGGTTATGGATGATTTGTGGTTGATTTTGGGTGAAATTGTTGTCTGTGATGGTTGAGAACGGTTCTATTGATTGTGATTTGCTGGGTTTGGGTTTGCTATGTTGGTTTATTTTGGAGAGAGAAAGAAAAATATATAAATAGAACGGTGAAAAAAAATAAAGAGTTTGATGTAATGCATGTAAAAAATGAATATTAAAATAGAAAAGGTAGGGATTTTAGAATCCATTTCACTAAAATTATATCTAGTCTAATAGAGCATTCACACTGACCCATTAAACCGTATGTTTTTTAATAATTTTTCATGGGTGATTAATAATTTTTCATGGGTGATTGTGGGATGAAATCTTGGGTGATTGTGAACTTGTAGGAATCATTTTGGTTGGTTTTGCTGTTTCTGTGGGTAATTGTTGTGGGATGAAACATATTGTGAATTTTTTAGAATCATTTTGGTTGGTTTGCTGTTTCTGTGGTAATTGTTGTGGGATGAAAGGGAAAGTGGTAATGAATAAAAAAAATATATTTTGGAGAGAGAAAAAATAATATATATATATATATATATATAGATATTTATAAGTAACAATCTACTAAGATGTTCTAAAATCATCACTAATCTAAAAAGAAATAAGAGTTAATAAGTAACAATCTACTAAGCTTCCACACACACAGAAGAAATATATAGAAAACACCTACCTCGATTTCCTTTAGCATCACAGCTAAATGCAAGATGGTGTTGCCGCCTTCATGATCTTTGGAATTAAGAAACTCCCCTTCATCAATCACAGATTCCACCAACAGTTTCAGAGCCTCTAATTGGTTGTGTTCAACACATAAGTGCAAAACAGTCTCTCCCCCATCAAGCACAACTTGAGTTGAGTCAGGCCGCGCAGAGATCAGTGCCCTCACGACCTCAACTCGTCCTTTCCTGGCTGCATGGTGGAGAGGAAGCATCCCATCTTGATCACGAATTAAGCACGCATTGTTGTTTTTAAGTAATAGTGCTTGAGCGATCTTTGTGTGGCCTTCAGCAGAAGCCAAGTGAAGGGGGCAGCGTTTGTGGGAGTCCAACTCGACAGTGAGCTGAGGTTTTAGATCTAGAAGAGCTCTACTGAAATCAAGATGGCCAGCTGAAGCTGATATGTGTAATGGAGTTTCTCTCAAAGAAGTTAGCGAAATTTTACTAAGGAGGCGTGGGTCTTTACGAATAAAAGTATTCAATGTGGTTGTACACCCACTTGCTGCTGCATTGTAGAGTTCCATTATATCATTTTCTCCCTGGCTTATTTCCATTCTCTCTCTCTCTTGGGGGAGGGGGTTGTTTATGTGTATGTTTTTTTTTTGCTTAAGGTGTAATGTGTTTGTTATATGTTATATCAAAATAGGAATTCAGATCTTCTAGAATTATAAATAGATGAAAATTTCTATTGAGTTTCCTGGTAGGACATGTAGTGGTTATAAACCGCGTGGTGTTGACTGTTGATGATTGGACAGCTTTTTTAAATTTGATTATATGTTAATCCAAAATAGGATTCAGATCCTTTAGATTTATAAATACGTGAAAATTTCTATTGAGTTTCCTGGTAGGACATGTCGTGGTTATAAACCTCGTGGTGTTGCCTGTTGATGGTTGGACGGCTTTTTTAAATTTGATTATATGTTACATGGATTCTTTGCCCAGAAATTTCGAGGAGAGTCTTGATGGATTGTTTATCTGCTTCCGATGATATGGTAAGGAGAGAGAGAGAGAGAGAGAGAGAGAGAGAGAGAGAAGTTTATAGGTACACTTCACATTACAGGACCATATCCTAGTAGTTAAGACAACCTCAAAAGACTTTCACAGAAAGGCCACTATTCAATTTTTTTGGACGCTGAATCTCACACACGTATTTCTTGTACTTGCAGTAAAATTTGAATTACTGTAAGTTGTTATGAGTTTGAAATGTCATGGGTATGAAATGTCGGATAAGGATCCTCTCCATTTGGAAATCTCTCCATTTGTCCATTTCATGGTTCAGATTTTATTTCACAAATCTAATGATATATAAACTGCCTTGTCATTTAAAATTTTAAATGACATGGTAATCTGTACACTGTTAGATCTGTGATATTTAATCTAGACCATGAAATGGAGACTCTCCATTTTATTTCAAATGGAGAGGATCCTTATCCTGAAATGTCATGGGTAAAGGTTATGAACTTGAAGGACGGTTTTCTTGTTGGCAACTACCTTCAAATTTTTATATTATAAGAAGTGAAATTGGAAACATGCCAACATTAGATTTTTTTTTTTTTTTTGGGGTTAAAGTCTAATAAGCCTAATTCAATCTCAAAAGACGCCTTATGAGATGAAGATTGTCCATGGCTATATACTCACTCCAACTTTTTCCAATGTGAGATTATATGAGATAATCTCTAACATCCCCCCTCAAACTCAAGGAAATTGAAGCTTGAGTTTGGAATGGTAGTGGAACCGAATGGGGCTTAAGATACCGGATTACGATTTTATTTTATTTATTTATTATTATTATTTTGTGATACCGGATGGTTACAGCTTGAAGGACTAGATTACGGTTTTTATGAGCCTGAATGGTTACGAGAGACCGGATCACATCCGGCTTGGACTACCGAAATATGTGGAGGAGTTGAATGATTGAGAGTTGTAGTGAGTAACCTAACTCTGATACCATGTTAAAATTCAGTGGGCTTAACTCAATCTCAAAAGATGTCTTATGAGATGAGAATTGTCCAAAACCTTATATACTCACTCCAACTCTTTCCAATGTGGAATTATATGGGATAATCTCTAACATTTTTTTTTTTCCAGTAAAAATATATTGGATTTGAAATTATGAAGGTCTAATTGGTAAAGGCGGTAGGAATTGACAATGTAATACCCGGTCCCAAAGGACTCAAAAAGAAAAGAGTTTTTGTTTAAGTGGGTAATTTAGTTTAATTTTAATTGTGGGGTAAAAATACAAATAATCATTTATTTAAGAAGTTTGTGGAAATAAAAATAAATAGGTTGTAATCCTAGAAATATTAGGGTATAAATAGAGTTATAAACTTTATTCAATACCTATAGACACTCTTTGACGACAAGATTTTGAAGGATTTCAAGAAAAAAAGAAATTGAAGAATTCTTGAGATAAGAGCATAGAAAACTTTTCTTTTAGATTTATAAATTTTAATCATCATAGAGATTTATATGTATGAACCATTAGTTAAGAATAGGTAGCAAAATCTAGATTTGATGTATTTATAGGAATCAGTTTTAACGTAAAGAATGAAACCATCGTTCTTGAATTTATTGGGTGAATCGGGTTCAAGATAAAAGAAAAGAAAAGCAAACAAAGATGGACACACTTATAGGCTAATAGCATGTTATGTTGACGTGATAGGGAGTAATGGCCACTGTACATGCAGCAGTAAAAGAAAAAGAAAGAAAGAAAAATATATATATATAAAAGATAACCACTAAGTCCTAGTCTATTAACGTGAAATTAATGACTTGATGTACACTGCTGTACATGCAGTCAAAGAAAAAGAAACAAAAAGAAAAAAATATAAAAGATAACCAAGTCCTAGTCTTTAACGTGAAGTATGGGTTTTAGCAAAAAAAACGTGAAGTAGGGGTTAATATTGTACATGCAGTGAAAGGAAAAGAAACAAAATAAATGAAGTTCATATGCCTACTAGTAGGCTACTGACGTGAAGGCTAAAAGAAGTGAGAGGCTAACGTAGGCTCCTGTAAGAAATAAAATTGTGAAGGCTGTACTCATTGAGAGAAGATATAAAATAAATAGTAATAGTGGGAAAGAATAATGTTAGGCTTTAATTTTGTATATCAAGAGTAAATAGCATTGTTTGTGTCAATTAATGGATTTTGATCATTATACAATTAATTAAGGTTCTGGTTTGTGAATTTTGAAAAGAAGAGATAGAGAGTATTAAGAGATTTCTTGCTTGCTAAAGGTAAGTAACATCTATCCTTAACTAGTATTTTCTCAATTTTATATATTAAATATTCTTATTTACGAACTTATTATTATAGTTTATTATTCTATTATGCCAAAATCAACTTTGTTTCGAAATATCAGAAAAATCATTGTATTTGTAAAATATTGTTTACTTCAAAAATTCGGATCAAACATATGATTGTATGTTACAAGAATCTTTATAAAGCTTATTTGTTAAACTGATTTGTTTTTGGTACATAATTTGAATAAGGTTTGAAAATCATTATGTTTTGGAATTCAAATATATTTTAAATGTGTTTTGATATTTGAAAACTCTCAGTCTGACTATGTTCTGGGCCCCGCCAATGGGGATTATACGTTGGTACCGAAACTAGTTTCATTCTGAGGTTTGCCACTGACCTATGTGTGGTTTTTGGGCCTTGTCACAAGGATAATGTGGCCGTAGTCACTAAAAACTGTTTAGTATATGTATTATATCTATAACTGTATCCGAATCTGAATCTGTATTGGAATCTATATTTGTATTTGAAACTATATCTGTATCTGTATTTATTTATAAATATGTTGAATTTACTATTTGCAAATAAAATAATATATTTTATTTTGTGAACTAAACCAAATGCTTTATCAAAACAATCATTTGAGAATTTTGTATTACCTATGTATATTTGTTTTTAGCTAATGTGTGTTTGATCCGACTGGATAAGGATATTAGTTATTTACTGGGCCTCCCAGCTCATCCCCATTTATTTCCCTATTTCAGATTTTGAGGATTAGTTAGAGCAAACGTTGCAAGGGAACAGTGTGGGAAGAAATTTAGACAAGATTATCAAGCGTATCATGATTGCTATTTTTGTGATTTTGTGAGAGACCTTTGTTTAAGAAAATTTTGGATTAGTGATGTTATGAAATTAATTATTTGATACATCCTTGATTAGTGGATTATTTTGGAGATTTTAATTTCATTTGGTGTTAGTATTATAATTCATTAGTGAGGCCTGGCACACTTGTAAGGCAAAACTTTATGGGTGTGCGGCCGTTGTCACGTGACGAGCTCATACTTTGGGTTCGGGGCGTTACAGACAACCCAAGACTTAACGAGTGATTTTACAAGTTAAATTAATTAAAACTCGAAATAACATCTAGTTCGTATGACTGAATGAGCATTAAATTAATAATTCAATGAATAATTGCATTTTGAGCTAATCATTATGGGTTCTTGTATATTTTCTCCATAGCTAGTCCCAAAGCTTTAACAAAGGAAAAAGTTTGTTATAAGTTGACGGTAAAATCTAATCACTTTTTATAAATGAATCCGATAAAGATAATCAGTTGAAGATTTATAACCGTCTTTATTGTTGTATAAATTAAGATAATCTACAACGAATTTTAATAAATCTAAAAAAAAATTCCAACTAAAATTATTAAATCAATATGTCAGACTTAAACCAATAAGAGAATAAATTAGTCATACCTATCAACACCAAAACTTACCAGTGAAAATAAATTGACGAGGCAGGCATTAATGAAATTTTCAACTGAGTTTCCTGGCAGGACATGTTGTGGGTTATGAACCACATGGTGTGTTGACAACCAGTGGAGATTGGACGACTTTTAAAATTAAAAATATGTTACATGTATATGCATGGATTCTTTGCCCAGAAATTTCGTTGAAAGAGGCTTGATGGATTGTTTACCTGCATCTGATGGTACGTTAAGGAGAGAGACAGAAGTTAATAGGCTTGATGGATTGTTTACCTGCATCTGATGGAATTGTTTCCCGGCAAAATTTTTCATAGCACTTTGTCTTTTTTTCTTGGGTAAACTATACTATTGGTCCCTAACGTTTACCAAAGTTGCGTGTTTGGTCCCTAACGTTTAAAATGGGCAGAAATGGTCCCTAACGTTTCAAAACGATGCACCATTGGTCCTTCCGTTAGTTTCCGTTAACTTAGTATGTAGGTGGCTAACGGAATTATGACGTGAATAATTTTTAAGTGACATGTATATTTTTTTTTAATGACAACTAGGATATGACATGGCATATTCATTTAAAAATAACCTAACCCAAAAAAAATTAACCCAATCCAAATAAAAAAAAGCCTACCCAAATTAAAATTAACCCACCCCACCTAAATCAAGTTAACCCTAAAATTATATTACAAATGAGTGCTTTCTTCTTCCCTTGTTCTACACTGCAGCACTAAACATCTTAGCTTGGGATATTAGCTTGGCATTGATTGTGATTGACTGATTGACAATTAGTGCCTGATCAACCTCAAGAGAGTTAACGCTGGGCACATGGTTTGGAAGTGGTCCTAGGTATGGTGTCTAGCAGTTGGCCATTTAGTTTATGGCGGTTAACTTGACGTGCGCCATTATCATTGCCAATATAACACCTTTCTGGTTTCAACTAAACATTTGACAACGGAGCTAAGCCATTAAGAAATGATGGCACAATAAGGTGACCACCATAAAATTATGGGATGAGAAAAACGGAATTAGGCTCCACCATAGCTAATATCCCAAGCTAAGATGTTCAGTGTTGCAGTGAAGAACAAGGGAGGAAGAAAGCACTAATTTGTAATATAATTTTAGGGTTAATTTGATTTGGGTGGGGTGGGTTAATTTTAATTTGGGTGGGCTTTTTCTATTTGGATTTGGTTAATTTTTTTTGGGTTAGGTTATTTTTAAATGGGTATGTCATGTCATATCTTAGTTGTCATTAAAAAAAAAGTACATGTCAATTAAAAATTGTCCACGTCATAATTCCGATAGCCACGTATACACCAAATTAACGGAAACTAACGGAAGGACCAATGGTGCATCGTTTTGAAACGTTAGGGACCATTTCTGCCCATTTTAAACGTTAGGGACCAAACGCGCAACTTGGGTAAACGTTAGGGACCAATAGTGTAGTTTACCCTTTTTTCTTTTGAGAAAATATAGTACTTATACTTGTCACAACATGCATTAAATGTTATAAAAACCTTTAAATTAACAACTTTTTTTAAAAGTTGTAAAAACATTTTAAATTAACAACTTTTTTTTAGAGGTTGTAAACACCTTTAAATTAACAACTTTTTTTTTAAAAACATTGTTATTATTTGTTCTAACAACATTCTCGAAATAGCATGTGGTAAAAGGGAGTTACAGTATTTTACATTAACAACATGCCTAACATGAATATTGTTAAATCATTCTTTCACAACATTTTAATATAAATGTTGTTAATCTAATGTTGTTAATACCCTTTTTTGTTGTAGTGAGGTGACGAAAGGGGTTTCCATCTCTTTTCACAAGACTATATCCTAGTAGTTAAGACTTAAGACAACCTCAAAAGACTTTCACATGGCGAAAGACCCCGCAATTTTGGATGCTGAATTTCACTTGAAGTAAAACTTGATTTGATCGATGGAGGTAAGAGTTCGAAATATCATGAGTTATTTGTTTCAAGTGCTTAATTAATATAATATAATAACTTAAGTAAAATTGGAAACAGGCCTACAAAGGATTTTAGTTTTTTAATAAAAATATATTGGATTTGAAATTATGAAATCCTAATTTATTTTTGGTAGAGAAGGTAGGAATTGACCACCTAATAAGAAACCATGTATAGGACCAAAAAAATCAATCACACGTAACAACCCCCAAAACTTACGAGTGAAAATAAATTGATAATGCTGGCTGGTAGTATATATTGTAGGCTCATTGGACTTCAGATCTATATATATTACTTATACTGCATGCATTACTTTGCCTATATAAAAGCAGTCCTCTGTACTATTTTATTCACTGAATATATTATACAGAGCTATTATGCTCATTGTCAATCTCTTTTCTCTCTCTCTCTCTCTCTCTCTCCTTATTCTAAACACGCATTAATGAAATTTTCTACTAGGTTTTCTGGCAGGACATGTTGTGGGTTATGAACCGCGTGTTGTGTTGACAACCAATGGAGATTGGACGGCTTTTAAAATTAAAAATATTTTACATGCATGCATGAATTCTTTGCCTAGAAATTTGGGGGAGAGAGACTTGATGGATTGTTTACCTGCTTCTGATGGTACGTTAAGGAGAGAGACAAAAGTTGATAGGTGACGCGAGGGGTTTCCATCTCTTTTCACAGGACCATATCCTAGTAGTTAAGACTTTTATTTCACAGGACCATATCCAGAGCCAATTTGGGTTTTAGAGCTAAAAGAGCTTTTGTAAAATCAATATGGCCAAGCAAAGCTGATATATGTAAGGGAGTTTCGTTGAAATAGGTCAACGAAATTTTATTAAGGATATGTACAACATGACTGTACAACCTTTTGCTGATGCGTCATGGAGTTCTATTATATTATCTTCTTCCACTCTTATTTCCATCATTTTCCTCTCAATATTTTGTGATTGTAGTATGTTGAGTGGAAGTATATTAATATATGAGGGGGCATCAGTGAAAATTTGTACTAAGATTACTTGCAAGAAAATTTGTGCTTTGTAAATTTCCAGGTGTCGGATAAGCAGCGGTGGATGTTGGACCATGACAAATGAGTGAATGACAAACAAATTATGAATTATCTCTCAAGCATGAATCTAGAAAATTCATGTCCACAAGCGTGGAGACTTGGTATTCTACAATCAACCGTGGTTGACGGGCTTTCAGATTCCTTGCTAATAATTCTAGATTCCTGGCGTATTCCACTTGGATTCATTGCACTCCACAAGCCTTAAGTGAATGAATGATGCCAATCTCAAAAAAAAAAAAAAAAATGAATGATGCCATATCCTACCCAGTCAAAATAGTAGATTAAATATCTCAATAGCTTCATATATATATATATATATATATTTTGTTGCTGTAAAATAGTATTAAAAATTATATTATTAAGCAAAAAAAAAAAAAAAAAAATCCATGGCAAAAGACCCCATAATTTTGGACGCTGAATTTCACTTGAAGTAAAACTTGATTTGCCGGAGGTGAGTTCTAAATATCATGAGTTGTTTGTTTCAAGTGCTTAATATAATATAATATCTAAAGTGAAAATTGGAATCAGGCCTACACAAGACTAATTTTTTTCTTTTCTTTTTTCCTAAAAATATATTGGATTTGAAATTATGAAGTCCTAATTTATTTTTGGCAGAGGAGGTAGGAATTGACCACCTAGGACTTTTGGAGATATTTTACAAGTTGAGTTATTAAAAACCAATAATAACAATCAGTTCATATGAGCGCATTAAATTAATAACGCAATTATAACAATTATACTTCTCAATGTTAATGGAATTTTGTAGAGAGCATAAATAAATGTTTGAGAAAAGAAATAAATTCATATTGAGAGATTAATTTACAGTATAGCTGGTTATTGCATCGAATCATTTCATTTTGAGTTAATAATAATAATATTTTTTTTTTTTTGTTAATTCCAAAATTTTTATTAAGCAAAAACATTAAGCACATATCTATACCAAACCTCCAAGACAGAAGGTGGAATAGAAAGATTATTACATAAAGAGCCTACACTATCTTGGGAAGCAAACTTAGCCAACGATAACATCACTGAGTTTAATTTTCAGTACAGAGTTGGATATCACATTGAATAATTGCATTTTGAGATAATATTGCCCCTTTTATTATTATTATTATTATTTTTTTAATAAAGTAGAAACAATAAACACACTTTTATACCAAGCCACCAAGACATGAGGTGGAAGTATTACATAAAGAGCCTATATAGCCCCAGAAAGTAAACTTAGCCACTTAGCCACTTAGCCAAAGAGCTAGAAGAAGCATAGTTGCTTTGTAATACCTCAATTTTTATTTTTTATTCTTGATTGCTACAAGCCCCTCTCTCTCACCCGAATCTCTCTCTTCTCTTTTCGTTATTTCGTCAGCTGCCACCATATCATCACTTTGGCCACGCTTTACTCTCCTCCATGATTTGTCTTCTTAAACATAATTCTGAGGTAAATCTAATTGACACTGTGACACATTTTCTAATATCTTTGGGCATTTATTCATTCTTATTTGGATTGTTCCTTAATGATATGATTTTTGATTTTGGGGATTGTTTTATGGAATTTAAGTGACGTGATATTTTTATATAACAAATATTTCTATATATATTAAATTCATTTAGTTCATAAGAAAATGAAGAATATCCTAATTACTTTCTCACAAAGAAAAAGGATCCTAGTCCTCGTTTGATTACTTCTCCATCCAATTTCAACTCTAGTTTTATGAATTATACATGTGAAAATAGAAAGAAAAAAAAAATGGTCAACCTACATTATTGGTCTTTAATGTTTATACATATTGCACGTTTGATTCTTAATATTTGAAACGCGTGCAATTGATTCCTAACATTTCAAAAGCGTTTGCAATTGGTCCCTAATGTTTTGAAAATATTAAGCCCATAGCGTTTCAAGAACGTTTACTATTAGGTACTAACACGGTATTTTGATTGCAAAAAAATTAAAAACCATCCAACCAACCACACAAATTAAATTGTACAAGCTAGGTATCATCAGACAATAAACATTATGGAAATATGAAAATAGAACCAACAGAATTCAAGTAGATGATTTGGAACATTTTTTTTCCTCTTCTGACAGGTTTTGGAAATGAAAGCACATGGATCCATTCGTTGGTAAAAGAACAAAATTATGAGGGAACATGACCACAAATGGAGCCAACGTTGGTAAAAGTCATGATCAAATTGAGTGTAAATAATATGTGATAAGGATGAAAATAACCATATAAAAAGTCCAACCTAGACTAATCGAATCCCTTCGATACATTTTATCACCAATCTTTTTTTTTTTTAATCAATAGAGAAACTTTATTTAGAAAAAAGCAAAAATAGTACAACCAAGGTCCAACAGTTTAAAGCCAAAGGGAGAGAAACTTTACAAAACAATAACTCTACTTCGTTACATATAACATAATCTTTGTTAAATACAACCAAATACATATTATAATAGTCTGAATTTTCATTCCTACAAGAAGTACAAAAGATTGAAATAGAAAAAGGAGAACAAGAAAAAGAAGAAAAGACCTGGACTTGGAAAGTGGCTAATATATTATGATATCATTCTGTTATTGATTGCTAGTTGAAGACTATAGAACCAGCCACGTCACTTAATTTCCTGTTCAAAAGAAGATTAAAATTTTCAACTTCAAATAGAAATTGCAGCCTCCAATCTTAGATTCAAGTAATTCCAATCCTAATAATCCAACTTATTAGCGCCTTTGCATGTACAAGGTGAACTTTCGTATCTTCATTGCCAGCCAAGCGAGGAAGCGAATTGTGTGAATCAGAAGAACCACACCAACTACAGCCATCAAACTAATCTGAGTGCAAATTGATATTATTTTGAACCAATTCGTACGAAAAAGAATTTCAATTGGGATCAACATGATGAAGGCAACTAAATAGGCAAAGGCTAGGAATGCGAGAGTGGTACACATGGCAAATGTCAAGAGCCCCATGCAAAGCTTATTTCCGAGAGGAAATCCACTAATGAGTAAAAAGGTGACACATAAAGATGCAGTGAAAGAAACGGTATTGCAAATCATGAAAATGAAGTAACTTAAAGGATCAGGTTTACAGGCCATCACCGAGGTTCCAGCTTCACATGTAATATCCTGTTTAAATCCCTGATTCAGACCAACCTTTCCATGATTTTGCCAAACTCCGCCTGGGGGATTGACTATAGGTTGAAAAGTAATAGTTGTGATAACAGTAGCCACCACCATTAATGTTCCACGCATCTCTTCTAACCAATTACCCTTGTACCTCAAGTAATTTAACCATTTCTCCCACCATTTATTGCTTGACCGGACTGGTTTTGTTGTTTCATTATGACCAACAACAACTATTGGTGGTGGTGGGAGATTATTTTTGTTTTTTGCTCTTTCAACACCAGCATCCATTAAAATGTTTCGAATAATAAAGTTTTTCAAGTCTTTCGGAGAGTGATCTAAGACTTCCAAAGCTGTAAAACCCATCTGATTCAAGGCATCTACTCCTTCTTTCACTTTAGACACTGAGAGCAAGTATTTTACGATCTGCAAAAACTTATAGCGAGCATTATAATTTTGAACAATTTGTTTTTGAGAAGTACATCTAAAATGCTGCACAACACAAACAAAGATTTTTCCCCAATATCGTATAAACTCACTATGCTAAGATATGGTTGGTGAAAAAGCAAGTGATGTTACAATACATGTAGAAACTAGACTTTGTTAACAAGTTAATTTATTTTTCAAACACAAAGAAACATTGATCCACGAGGAGAGAGTTGGAAGAAAACTTTTTTAGTACACCAAAGTTATATATTAGTTGTTAAGAAGGTGTTTGGTACGTTGTTCTCAAACTGTGATTCTGTGATTGCAATCCATAATTACTGGGTCCCACTGAAAAAAATTTTGTTTGGTACATCAAATTTAAGTGAAGTCTGAAATCCTAACTTGAGTTTTATGTGAGTCCCATGGCAAATTTGAGAACAGCCTATCAGCTGTTTTTGGATTCAAGAAGGATTCAAATCCGGATTGAGTTTTATGTGGGTCCCAGTTTTATTGCCGTTACTGGGTCCACTAATTTATATGCCTTCTCCTTGTTTTCTCTCTCTCTGAAATTATTCCAGACACTTGTCTCTCTTTCTTTCTCTCGGCCATTATAGAGGGCAAAGCCCCTTCATTACGCCTACCCACCCCCATAGTACACTACCCAACTCTCTCTCTTCCCTTCTTCTCCTATTCTCTCTCTTCATTACTCTCGGCCAAACCCCTACACCGCTCCTCATTACTTCACCTTCCTTTTCAATTAATTTCTACAACAACCCACTCATTGGTTACAACTCAGCATGTTCGCCGTTTTGATTACAACTCACTGGTTACAGTAAAACGGCGTCGTAACCTTCTGCTCCCTAAACGACGCCGTCATCTTCTCCGGCCGCACTCAGCTCCTAATCTCGTTCTTTCAAACTCTCTCGAAACAGAATGGCTTACACAAAACGATGCGTTTCGTAGTCACGATGAGTCATCGGCTCTTCTCGATGTCTCAGGAATGATGTGCGGGGGTTGCATGTCCCGAGTCAGATCGCTCCTCTCCGCCAACGACCGAGTCGACACGGCGGTGGTCAACATGTTGATCGAGACTGCGGCGGTCAAATTGAAGCCCGAGGTCGCGAAGGCCAACTTGGTTGCGGAGAGTTTGGCTCAGAGGCTAACGGAATGTGGCTTCCCGATGAAGAGGAAGGTTTCGAGGATGGGAGTGACGGAGAACGTGAAGAAGTGGAAGTAGAACATGGGAGTGATGCTGTTTTCTGCAACAACACCTTTGGCCTCTTGCCTCCTCTATCTGTGTCAGCCAAAGGGGTGATCACTATCGAGGGAGGGTTTGTGTTCGTCGGTGAAGAGGAAGAGGCAGAGCTTTGGTTTTGTGTTAAAAGCTTTTCTATTTAGTATATAAGAAAGGTGCAATCCTCTACAATTATTATAGGTGCAACCAAGTTTAAAAACCAAAACTATATACCAAACACATTTTTTTTTAAAAAAAAAAAAAATTGTAATTTAAGTTGTGAAACCAAAACTATGTACTAAACAGAATTTTTTTTACAATCTTGAATTCAAATCAGGATTAAAGTTCCAACTTCAATACTAAAAAAAACACAAAACGAAAACAGAAAATGAAAACACGTACCAAACAGGCCTTAAGGTACTCGTTTTGGGTGGGCTTGTGATAAGACCCTAGTTGTACTCTTAGCTATAAAGACTTGTAATTTATTAGCTTTGTAGTATTGTACTTAGTTTGTTAGCCTAGTCTAGCTTAAATAGCTTGTACTTGGTAGTTAATTGGTTAAGGGCTGTAAAGCACTTGTATCTAGTTAGTTGGAGTATGACAGCCAATCAAACGAAGGCTTAGAACATGTAGCTTAACAATAAAAACCAATTTGTAACACACCTGTTTCCCTAAAACAAAATCGTTGGAGGGTAGTTCCCTCGAAAGAACTTTTTTTTTTTTCCTTCATTTTGTGAGTGTTTAGATAGAAACCAAGAGGTTCCTATCAACTTGGCTCTTTTGGCTTGTTCTACTTCTTCAAATTATTGAAAATCAAAATTTTCACAAAGTAAACTCAAATACACCGAGTTATTATTTATTTATTTTCGCTCTAGGTAGTTGAATTTCAATTTTGTATTCTTCTCACTTGTTGTGATCTTGAGTTTGAAAGAGTTAACTTTTAACTCCTTGACTTGGTACAACATGCATGTTAGACACCCCAACTTAACTCAAAAGCTTAAAAATAACGGACTTGCATCTAATAATGTTACATCAATTACTCATTATTGTCAATTTGTCTTTACCACCACACGTGAAACTCGACCAATTAACTAACCACGTGAATTTTCAAACATCACCACTAATCCAAAAAGAAATAAGAGTTTATAAGTAGCAATCTACTAAGATGTTCTAAAATCATCACTAATCCAAAAAGAAATAAGAGTTAATAAGTAACAACTAAGCTTCCACACACACACAAGAAATATATAGAAAACACCTACCTCAATTTGCTTTAGCATCACAGCTAAATGCAAGATGGTGTTACCATCTTCATGGTCTTTGGAATTAAGAAACTCCCCTTCATCACTCACAGATTCCACCAACAGTTTCAGAGCCTCTAATTGGTTGTATTTAACACATAAGTGCAAAACAGTCTCTCCCCCATCAAGCACAACTTGAGTTGAGTCAGGCCATGCAACGATCAACTCCCTCACAACCTCAACTCGTCCTCTCTCATGGCTGCATAGTGTAGAGGAATTCTCCCATCTTGATCACGAATTAAGCACGCATTGTTGTTTGCATGTAATAGTGCTTGAGCGATCTCTACCTGGCCCTCAGCAGAAGCCAAGTGAAGGGGGCAACGTCTATGGGTGTCCAACTCGAGAGCCAATTGGGGTTTTAGAGCTAAAAGAGCTTTCGTAAAATCAACATGGCCAAGCAAAGCTGATATATGTAAGGGAGTTTCGTTGAAAGAGGTCAACGAAATTTTATTAAGGATGTGTGGGTCTTTATGGATCAATCTGTACAACGTGACTGTACAACCTTTTGCTGATGCATTGTAGAGTTCCATTATATCATTTTCTTCATGGCTTATTTCCATTCTCTCTCTCTCTTGGGGGGAGGG
>BKZX01018082.1:0-13314 GCA_014362285.1 Fagus crenata
TTGCTCCCTTCATGGAGGATTATTAGGCTTGTTCACGTGGAGAAACTGTCACATGGCTAGGAGTCAAGGAGACAAGTGCAATTGATTGTGAGTTCATGATTTACATCATTCTGTTGTGTACAAGTGATGTAAGAGCAAGACGGTTTCTTTTTGTTATATTTAACTTCTTGTTCTTTTTTTCCAGTCTAGGAATTATGATATTTTTTGGTTTTCATCGTTTAGAAATATCAACATGTAGTGACATCTTGATGTTCTTTGGTGTACATTTAAAGCAGAGGAAATCATGTGCTGGAATGCAAGTAAACATCAAAACTGAAATGCTTTTGCTTCCAAAGATACATTTGCTATTATGCTTGTGCATTTATTATTCTATCTCATGTTGTTTTCTCCCATTTAAAATTATGCTTCTGGTTGTCCTCATTTTAGAAGTCTATTAAGCACAGGCTCATTTTGTTTGCATGACAGGTAGCTCAAAATGAATAAATTAACTTAAATTTTGCCTTTTGTTGTCCTTAGTTTTTCTATTGGCTACAAGTTATTTCTTTTACTTTTTGTGCTTCTTTGCACCCATCAAAGTTCTCAAGCCATGATGATTATTTATTAATTAGTTTTTTTTCTTAATATATATTCTTTGGATTATTATCGTTGTTATGCTTCTTTTTGCAATGCTTTGTTGTTTGCTTGAATTATTTTTTCTCTCTAATGCTATGAACAGCAATTATACTTGCGTAAATATTTAATTGATGAGAGCTATACTTAGGTGAAGCTGCAATGAAAAGTTTCCTACAATGAATTGTAACTTTCCCGCGCTTTGTGTGGTTTGTGATTAGTGTTTATAGATGTGCAATCACCAACTAAATAGGAAGCTTTCAAAGGAAACAATCTTTAAAACTAAGATCATTTAGTTCCCATTTAGCAACTAGCAATCTTTAAAGCTAAAAGCATTTAGTCCCATGTAGCAACTAGCAAGGGGAGATTTGAGATGGATGGTAGAAAAAGAGCATAATTGTTGTGAACGACTACATATTAATTAGTCTTTGTCACCTCAAATCTCATATTATCTCTGCATTCCAGTTCCTTATGTCCCCTATCCCTTTCCTCCGCTTTCAATACCCCCATCATTCCATCCCTTCACCTCTTTATTTGTGAATAAATATATATTACTAAAGGAGAGCTATGTTATGCAAAAATAATAGATACTATTGAATAGTCAGTATTACTAAATGGTCTTAGCCATTTGCTGCCATTATTTTGCAATGTTAGAAAATCTTCATACACCTCATCATATTGAATAGTCAGTATTACTAAATGGTCTTAGCCATGTGCTGCCATTATTTTGCAATGTTAGAACTGGATGTTGCATGCTAGGAATTGTAGAAACCAAGCTGGCAGGGCTGTTATTGGTCTTACTGACATAATCTTATGTGAACCAATCATGTAGGTTATAATTACCTTCTAACACGATTGTCTTTCTTTGGAGGATTTTATTGAATGCTCATCCTGTGAGGGCAGAATGGAGAAGACATATGAGGACTGAGGACTTATGCCCTTTGTGTCAAAGATAAACCATACACCGTATTTTTTTTTCTTGTCATCTAGAGCAATCTGGTTTGGTTCGATTTGTCCATTAAAAATGATTTCATTCAGCCTTATTCGATTCAGGTATGGATCAAGAGATGGCTGAAGGGTATCAGGGGCAATTGAGAACTTAAAAGTACTTCTTAGTGTCTTTTGTCTCTTTTTTATGGTCTATGGACTTCTAGATAAACTGGTTTGGTTTGATCTGTCATGTATAGTAAAAATTTGATTTCTATGTGCAGGGTAGCTAACAATTCAGAAACAAAGAAAAGCCTCAACAGCAGCAGAATATACAAGTCCAGACCTTCTCAGTGTCTTGATCTCTGGCAACCATTGCCTCTATATGAACATTCGCTTGGTTAGCAGACAGCAGACTCCTAGTCTTGTACTCTTTTCTTCTTGTCCTGTTTTTGTTCCTTTGTCTCAATGTACCAAAAAACAAAGTATATACATAATTAGCTATTATTCGAAAGGATCAAAACCTAGATTTAGGTTCAGGTGTAATGTCAACCAACTCCAGTCTTAAAAGTTTTATGAGTTGAAGTACTCAATTGGACATTCGGATCTCTTTGTACCAATTATATTTTTAATTCCTATTCAGTTATTTGTTTATCATATAACTATCTCCCTAGATTTGTATTTCTCAGTCCTTCACAAAGTTATGGGAGTCAAGCCCATTGAAAATGTTACTTTTAGTGAATTTATAGTCTTGATGGCCCCCAATGCATTGAAAAGGGTTCAGAAGCTTCACAAGCAATACTTATTATAATGCAGAATTACCACATCTCTAGGTTATGTGAAAGAAACAAATTGTTAGAAAAAGGATCTTCGGAACTAATTAAGAGTGAAAATGTTGTCTTATTTTGTATAATTTGCGGATTGCCCTCTGCTCATGAGCCTTTGAGGACTAGCTTGGAACATCAATCGACATGGCTTATTTGGAGAACATATCACATATGAACTGTATGCATTTGGCACATCCAATAGATCCTACCATATAAATAAACCTATCATGTCACATAACACAGCAGAAATTAAATTTTTGGTGTGAGATTAAGTTGCAGACAAGAGAAAGTTGTGCATTGCTCATGTAATACGTCTGTGCATTAAAGAGATATAGTCATTAATTTGAAAGGGTAAACATTCTTTAGTTGATGTCAAAGGAGCTTTACTATGAATGATCTTGATGTTGATTACGAACTTTGCTAGTAGCTCTCACTTTTTTTTTTCCTCGTTATTAGTGGATGTATTAGTCATCAAGTTTCCAACACACAACCAATGACATGAAAAGGGATTAACTTATTCACCAATATACAAAAGCCATGATTATTCGATTAATTTCTCAAAATATAAATAATATTTAAAAGTCATTGTGATCAATGGATTAAGAAAACAAAAGTAATTAAAAAATCAAGTGGTGGAAGCTACTCTAGATAATTTCTAGTGCTTATAAGCTATAGTTTAACAAATCATGGTTGAAATCTGTTATACCAATTAACTAATAATTATTTTTCAAAACAATTATAATAATGAAGGACCGGCTGCTTAAGCAATTAAGAATGGATTAATTTAATCAATTATTTAATATTCTAACACCTTGTAGATCAACATTATCCGATTAATGGCGACCTTAATTTTAAATCGCTTGGGTGACTGGGTCAAAAGTGCCGGTATGGAAGATTTGCAAAATTAGATAGCCAATAGTATTTTTTAGCAATACCATGATATCGCGCAAGTTGATAGGGTATGCAACCAATTTGACCAACTGTAGTTACAGTCACCTTACGTGCTCCCAATGTATGCAATTGCTGAACAACAATGAACAAAAGTGAAATTAATTCCTCTAAACAAGTGAGTGATAGGAGGAAATTTTCACTAGAAATAATGTAAAGAAAGTTTCATAATTAATTAATAAGTTAAAACAAATACAACAACAACAATAATCAAGTCTTAATTCCAAAATTTTAAGGTTCGCTATGGATCCTCAACAGGACTGCCACATGTTAAGATCACCAACTTACTGTTAGCTGGCGCGAATAGTCCTGAAGAAGTATAGCTGCAAAAGCTTTTACAGTGAAATTTGAACTACTTGTATAGAAGTCGGGCATAAAATAGTTGTTAAGATAATCATTACTTCCCATCCCAGAATAAAAGATGCACTTGCTTAGATGGCTATTGAGTGCATTGTTGTCTCCTCTGAATAACCTCCTCATATCTTGCACTGTACTTGCAAAGTTGGCTAAATGTTGGTTCATCGATGTGTGATCGCCCTATCAAACACATACATAAATCACATAAAAATCATTCATTATTTTTTTTTAGTGAAATTATAAGTTAAATCTTAGGCTGTCTAGTGCAAGTGTTAAGTTCAATTCTTAAGAGTGATTACTTTATGAAAAGATGATATAAAGATTAAGACCATATCTACATTTTTATTCTTAGAATTTGCTTGCAAGATTAATAGTACTAGATATGGTCCATTTGATTATCCATCATAATTAATATTTAGGGAGTAAATGATTCTCTATATATATACCAGATTAGTTCCTGTTTCATCTCGGATGCCAGCTGCTCCTGATGCATAATTCACTCCCCTCAGAAGTGCAGGGCCCCTAGTCCTTGAATAGGCTGGAATGTAATTTGGGAACCCTAGAAGTTGAGCTGCATAATATGTTCAAAAAGAACAAATTAAGAAGAATAAGATTCAAAACTTAACATAAACTGAATTTTAAAACCTTATGGTAAAAGTTAGTTAAAACACATGCTCAATTCTAATGACATTGCACTCAAATCTGCCTAGTTATGAGTCCTCAGGCAATGCATACTCTTCAACCACTTTAATGTTCTTTTAAACTCAACTAGCACCAAGCTACTAGGGAAAATGGACTAGTGAAGCTTTACCCACCCAACATGCCAACATATTAATAATTTGTATATCTAACCAGTAATGGAATTTATTGACAAGTACCATTTGTAACTATCTTCTTCTTCTTTTTTTCTTCACTTTTAGGAGAATGATAAAATTACTATCAATTTACTAAAAAAAACTTATAAACTGACATGACAAATATGATTGGTGTATGTCACATCCATAATAAAATAAATAAATTTAATTTTTTTGTTGTGATAAAAGTTGACATTTTAGTTTATAAAATTCATAGTATTCCTAGATCAATCACTCTAATTTCAATGCTTTTATAGTTTTACCTAATGCATCAACGTAAGTTCGACCATTAGTAAACCGGCCAGTGGCACCCTGTGGAAAGTCAATGCCATAAGGCCTGTAATTGGCCCTAGCAAGAGTAAGAATCCTGTTGTTGTTTCCATTATCCACCAATGAGTCACCAAAGTTGAAGAAACAAGGCACTTGGAGCTGTTGTGGCTGTGAGCAAACCTTAGCACTTAACCACAGAAAAACTGAAACAATTGACAAAGTTAACTCACTGAAAACCCTTCATTTTTTAGTGCAACCTAGACCCTAAAGTTTTATTACGAGCTGAAAGGATCCTGCATGTGCCTTGGCTTTCTCAAAGCTTTGAACAAATGAAGTAAGTCCCCGTGAGAGTTAGTGGGAAACTTTTAGTTATGCATGGGTCATGTGTGTCACTTATTTTACACTGTAGCAGCGGTGATGGGAGGGAATTTCTCGTGATCTACAAGGCTGGAAAATCCTTTCAATAGCATATACTGGACACCTTTACAACTGCTATAGCCTGTATACATGAAATTGTATAGAAGCAATCCCAAGATGATAGGATAATTTTTGAGTGTACATGTTTTTTGAGTATGCAAACTTCATTTTTCATTGAGTTTTCCTTTGAATCTGGTGATCATTGCTAATCCTTTGCATTTGCAGACTTTATATTGTTAATTGAGTTACCCTTTGTGCTCGAGGTGCATGGATCAAGTTATATATCCTTCGGCATCAGCTAAGAGTGTTGCATTATATCCTTTAAAATTATAATTAAATCATCATATTTTTCTACTTCTCAAGTATATATTATATTCTTAGCATTTCTTGTGTTAAAGGTACAAGGCCCAATCCAAGTCTGAGCCCAAGCTTTTTATTTAACTCTAATTCAGATTCATTGCATCTAATCTTATGGAGTACAAGCAAATTTTGATAATCCTAAGTTTACTTATTAATGTAATCTTAATCCTATTAGACTACTACTTGTTTTTATTTTTTTTATTATATTTAATCTCAGAGATTCTTAATCATCTAAAGCAACTGTTGTAGGAATGCATGGTGTTATATTAGAAGCAGAAAGAGTATGTTGACATTGATTATTGGAGAACATTATGGAGTTGGAATAAATCAAAAAATTAATGGCTAGAGGATATTGTGGGATTGGAGCAATCAATTTAAAATTCAAATTGTGATTAACTTGTGTATCTAATTCTCATTAATGTATCATCATTTAAGTGATTGAAGAAGATGTGGCCTTTATTTAGCAAAAAAAAACTTTGGAAAATTATTCAGTACTCTTAGAATACGAAAAAATACATACTCCCTCTTCTCACATGAATGATGATCAGTCCTACTATGAATTTAATTAGTAATACCCACTATTCATGTGAGAGAATGAAGTGCACATTTATTCTACTTCAGGAGTACTGAATAATTACTTGTGAAGTTTTGAGCTCTTGTTTACAATTGTTATTACTTTACTATTATCATGAAAAGCAACGTGCTGTAGGAATGGTATTGCATTAGAGGCAAAAAGAGTCCACTGGAATTGCTATTACTGTTGTTATTACAACTATCATGAAATTCTTTCACATTCATGAACTAAAGTAATTAACCACCAAAAGAGGTTGGTTCAATTATTGGTGTTATTTTCTCGGCAAACAATGAGACATTGACATAGGCGTTGAGCAGGCGTAGAAGCTGGTTGGCATGAGCACTTCATGGGCATTGCGCTAGCTCCATATGTGTTCAGAAAGTCAAGAAAGCATTCATAATTGCCATTGTTGCCGCATGTACCCGGTGTGGTCATCTTTTCAGGGCACAATTTGAGCTGCCCTATAGAATCAAATACAAGAAATAAATACAAATTATTTTTGCAAATAGAGTTAGAAATCAATTAATATTCATTACTTTATCAAAAATTGCGATGACAAACCACAGCTAAAATTTGACAAAGATATCAAGATAGCTTTACCTTGAGAAAGGGTAAGTAGACTTGATACAAGAACAAAAGAAACCATGAGAAAGACAGCCAACTTATTCATGATCTCCTATCTCTCTCCCTCTAATACACCTATTTGGGTTGTTAGAATGGTACGTAAATACATGTATGAGCAAAGTAACATATATATACTAGTTAGAAACCCATGCATATAATTAAGTTTAACAAAATATGATTTTTCTCTCTCTTTGTTTTATTATTTTCTAAATATGGTAGCTATTAATAGACATTTATTATGATTGTTTTTATATATGAAATGAAACTATTTATTATATCATTTAAATTAAGAAAATGTATGTGGCAAAATTTTAATGGAGGATTTAAATAAAGAACTTTTATAAGGAATAAATTCAATTATATAAATATTAGAATAATGACATCGTACGAGTTTTCAAAAGTTTATATGGAAATATTGGAGAAAGTCAACAAAACAAAGAGAGAAAACTATGTGGTGAATATGGAATAATGGTGTCAGTTACCTAATTTGGAGTATGAGTCATCCTCAACGTTAAATAATACAAGACAAACCATATATACCCGTTATACTTTTTTTATTAATACCAAAGGCAGTTACAAAAAGGCCTAATTCATGTAATTTATGATAAATCAATATGGTTGCTACTGTGATGGGATTAAATAAGATAATATTTATATTAAAAATCTCATGGGATATATATCTGTGTGTGTAATCTAGAATTCTCTCAACTGAAAAATAAAAAATAAAAAATAAATGAAGAGAAAATGCACGAAATAGAGACCTGGTAATTAAAGGGAGCTGGAGATCACGTGGCGTTTGGACTTGTCGTTTTTTCTGTAGGAGTTATTAACGGCGACATTTTTCGTCTTAACAGATCGACTAGTGGCCTTGGTAAATTTGCATAAGCATCATGAAAGGAGGTTTAATTGATCAACAGTTTGATTATAAAAGATAACTCTGAAATATAATTTTAAAAGTCACTATATAATTGGATTATCCTAAATTTGCACTTGATTATATGACGTGATACGTTGCAAAGTTGATTCCGATGCTTATTTGTTGATAATGTGGCAATTTATTTGGTGATGGGAAATACTGTTTGGGATCATAATTTATTTCATTTCATTATGGCATTGGCAGGGGAAACTTGAACTTTAATTTCAAAGTAGTATAGCATGGCCTTGTGGGTTTCAATATATGCAATTGCCACTGGACATTGATCTTGTTTTTAAATAAAAGTACCTCGCTCTGAGCAAGACTACAGGATCATTATAAATTTAATTATTCTAAATGTTGTTTACTACTATAATTACAATACAATTTATTAAGATAGTAGTCATATATGTGCATAAGTGCATTAGGTATTGTTTGTGATTATGAAACCTCAATGTGATAACAATATATTTTCGAGTCATCTTATTGAAAAATGCAAGTTTAAGTTGCAAAGATGTAACTTTGAGGTGTACATTTGACCCTGTTTAAAGTGTGCATAATCCTCATGTTCTATTATATATTTTACATTAAGTGCAAATAAAAAATAAAAGGTAACAAGTATTTATACATATGAAGATGAATAATACATATAAGATTAATGAAATTTGGGATATATGATTTTGAGATACAATTGATATTGGGTAATGAATCTCCATTGATAAGTTTGGTATTGGTGTATGCCTATTAAGTCAGCCTTCAGTTTGAGGTCTGCACCATGTAAAATTTAACTCTAGAAGAAACTAATCTGTGAGATAATTTTGCTTACTAGCTCATAGTCATGTTCCAAGGAATGTTGTCTAACGAGTTGATGAATACTAGTGATCTCAACATGCTTGTACATTTTATTATCAGGCTAAAACCATGGGTTAAATTCTATTTCTGGCTCCAGGTATAGCATGTTGCATCAAATGCATAGTTGGTTCCTTTCACAGTAGTTGCTGGAGAGTTGAGACATTAAGTTGTGAATGAATAAGAAGGATGACATCATGAGTGCAGAGGCATGCGGGAAATCTGCTCTCATTGACATTATAGAACCAAATAATTTGGATACTGAGTTGAGTCCACATTCTAATGTAATCACTTGGTATAATATTGCATTTGTAATTATCAACATCTATCTTCCCTTAACAATGCGACTTTTACTGGGATTGTAGGTGTATTAGTTATTAAGTTTCCAGTTTTCACACCAAGAACCTTGTATCTCAATTGACATTGTCTATTTCCCTCCACCAACTATAGAATTATTAAAAAACAAAATTTCCAGTTTCCACTATAGAAATTATGTAGCCCATTCCGTAATGACTTTTATATTAAAGAGAAGAAATATAATTTAATTAAAGATCATCCAAACACGAACGTCCGTCCGTCTATCATGATCAAGAATAGAGATTAGACGGATGAACATTCCTAGAGTAATCGACAGTATCCTATTAAAGGCAAGTGCAGAATCTCTAGACTGCATCCCGGAAAATCTACTTGTAGCCATTACTGTTACACCTTCCATATCTTGCATTAGCCAAAGCAAGGATGATGAAAGTAACGATCATCTCAAGACCTACATTTGACTGGTTTTGACTGAGTGTTCATCTTTAGATCAAGATTAAACATTAAAATCAAAAAGCGTTCCTATCAATCTCACATGCTATGAGACGGTGGTTTCATATTGCCCCATAAAAACATAGCGTTGAAAGCTGATAGATTTTTCCTCATCCCATGAGATAATTTTCCTTGAAAGTGGACCAAGGTAAAACACTAAAATAAAAAAAAATCCCCCAAAATTATTGCATGTATTGATCATCAAGTTTCCACTAAAACATTTATGCTGTCCACAGACTACACACTATAATGGCGTTTAAATTGAAAAAAAAGCAATATCAACAAACTTTATAGTTGGAAACCATGACTTTAGCTATATCCTACTGTACTTTTTTCAAGAAAAACAATATTAACAAACCTTATAGTCGGAAACCATGACTTTAGCTATATCCTACATTCCTACTGTACTTTTTTCAAGAACAACCGGGAAAATGGGCTAGGCTTAACGTCTATAATCATGGCCAAATTAAGGTAGTAGAATTTTCCATTGAATTCATTTGAAGGAAAATTCTTCCAATACAATATGTCAATTTAAAAACTATTCATATGTGTTTTTTATTTCATGAATTATTCAATAATTATGTGATGGAACTGGGATTTTATGTTTGGAGAACCAAAACATGAACCAAAAATAAAAAATTAATTCCTCCAAAAGTGGATCAAGATTAAACATTAAAATCAAAGAGAGTGCCGAAAGTTGATAGATTTTTCCTCATCCCATGAGATAATTTTCTTTGAAAGTGGGCCAGGTAAAACACTAAAATTAAAAAGATCCCCCAAAATTATTGCATGCATTTATTAAACATTAAAATCAAAGATTCCCGAAAGTTTTTTTTTTTTTTTTTTTTTTTTTTTTTTTTTTTTTTTTTTTTTTTGTTGATAGGATTTTCTTTGTCCCATGAGATAATTTTCCTTGAAAGTGGGCCAAGGTAAAACACTAGGAAAAAAAAAAAAAATCCCCTAAAATTATTGCATGCATTTATTAAACATTAAAATCAAACAGCAAAGCACTTGGGAGGAAGCATTGCGAGCCACATGAAGCACATAAAAAGTTCACAATTTCTTTTAGCAATTTCATCAAACACGGTGTGTGAAATTTGTGAGTTTTCTCACATCTATATGCACGACATCATTAGACCAACATTTTCTTTAGGAGACAGGATTAGTTTATGTCTACATCCAACCCACAACCATTAATTGACATATGAGAAAGGATTAATTTTTTCACGAAAATACAAAAGCCATGATTATTCGATTAATTTTCTCAAGAAAGAAATCATATATAAAACTGATTGTGATAAAAGATTAGGAAAATATAAGTAATCAAAAAATCAAGCAGAGGAAGCACACTCTAGATAATTTATACCAATTAGAGCATCTCCAACATTAGTCCATTTTACTCTCTTTCTCCACATGTGGAGAGTAAAATGAAGATAAAGTGCTCCAACACTAGTCTATTTCACTCTTCAAAAACCCAAAGTTCTACAGTAACTTTTCACAAATGAAAAGCTCTTCAGCTTCTCTTCACCGAATTAAAAAATATTTCTCACCCCCCTTATTTAAGGTTTTTTTTTTCCTTTCTCTCATTTCAGCTGATTTTTTTCTCTCTCTTCGTTATTTTCCTTCTCTACTCTGCTCAAAACCCATTTCCTTAAAACCACGCCGTGAGGTTGAAAATTTGGTTATGGGTATGTGATTGTTGCGGTGGTGGTGGTTGGGTGGAGTTCTTGCGGTGGTTGGGTTGGTGTTCTTGCGGTGATTTGGGTTTGGATTTTTTTTATTTTTGATTTTGATTTTCCTTCTCTGCTCTCTCTCCCTCTTTCTACTCTCTCTTTTGATTTTTTCTTTCATCGGGTGTTTTGGATTTTCTGGGTGTGGGTTTGCTCGGCGTGGGCTTGGGTTTGCTCGCCGATCTTGGCCTGGGTGTGGTGGTTTGCGCCGATCTCGGCGTGATGGTGGAGCCGTGGGTGTGATTGAGCCGTGGGTGTGGTTGTGGGGTTGCCGATCTTGAGGTGTTTGTGGCGTGGGTGACTTGCCAGTGGCGGTTTGGGGTTGTGGGTTGCCGATCTTGAGGTGTTTGTGACGTGGGTGACTGACCAGTGGTAGCCTGGGGTGGTGGTTTGCGCCGATCTCGGTGGATTGAGGAGGGAGGCAAGAAATGAGAGAGAGAAAAAAAGTTAAAATAAAATAATAAAAACATTATTTTAATAAAAATAAAGATAAAATAGAGAGTAGTGTTGGAGAGTTTTGTTTTTCAAATAAATAAAGAGTTGCTGAAATAGAGATAATGTGGAGATAAAATAGAGAGAGTGTTGGAATGCTCAAGTATCTTTCACTTGTTTTTATGTCAAGATATATAGTGATAGTGTAATACTTGTTTAGAAAAATCCAAATACAAAACAATCTTGTATATGTATTTCATTTGATTGCTCTTCTATGAATGACCTGTTAACATTATTATTATTATTACTTTATTTTATGGACCGGCATAATCATTTTTTGTGTATTTAATAAAACCTAAATTAGTTTTACTTTCAAAAAAAAAAAAAAAACTTTAATATTCTAACACCTGATAGATCAGTAGCATTATCCAATTAGTGGCGATCTTAATTTTAAATCGCTTATGTGACTTGGGTCAAAAATATTGGTGTTGAAGATTTGCAATATCAAATAGTCAAAAGTATTTTTGAGCAATAAAAAAACCTCAATTGTGCAAACGAGGAGAATAGAGAGAAAACTTTCTATTATAAAGAAAACAATGGGAGGACACTTCCTATAACTTTCCTAAATTCTTCAACATACCCCACCCCATACGGCAACCACGAAATTACTCAAAGACTCATTTTCTTGGTAGAAAAAGAGACGCATTCAAGAAAGTGGGGAATCAATGACTTGATTGACTTGCACATAGAGTTAAGAAAAGGGACGCATTCAACAAAATTTTATAGCTGGTTATCATCTTAAGATAATGTTTAAGATTATTAATACAAAGTGTTAATTAATTGCTAATCAAGTATAATCTGTCGGGGTTAGTACGGGAAAAAGAAATTAAAGGTTGGAATATTCGGGGAAACTTGTGTTACATCATCATCAACCGGGTAAAGAAGACGCGTGAAAGGACTTTATTATGGCTTTAAAGTTTGCCATCAAATTTCCAATAAAGTATTTATCCCAAGAAAAATGTTTTAATAAAGCAATAGGACTTTATAGCTGGTCAAAAAGCAATATGAATAGGACTTAAATAGCTGGCCATCAGGGAAGTTACGCAGAATGTGTAGGAGTATTTGCCATCAAATTTTCAATAAAGTATTTATCCCAAGAAAATTTAAAAGTTTCAAGCAAGTAAAAAAGTTTTTACAAAAAGAAGTATCAAGTGTAAACAAAATTTTATAGCTGGTTATCATCTTAAGATAATGTTTAAGATTATTAATACAAAGTGTTAATTAATTGCTAATCAAGTATAACCTGTCGGGGTTAGTACGGGAAAAAGAAATTAAAAGTTTTTACAAAGTCCAGCTGCTCCCTTGTGGAATTCACCCACGTATTGGCGCATGCATCCAGGTGTTGCAATTTGTGCTTGATATGGGTTTTTTTGATATTGAGTTGGAGGGCCCAGAGATAGCTATGTTGAAGAATGCTCATAATCTAGCTTTGGGTGTTTCGGTTGAGGATATGTGCTTGGAAGAGATTTGTAATCTCATTTTCCAATTTCGCCACCTCACTGTTTCTCTAGCTTCATCATCTAAAAATTCGGCAGCATTGGCTTTGGTTCAATATGGAGCTTCACATCAGTTACAACATGTTTGGTTTGAGCAGGTCCCTAGTGCAATTCAGGGTGTTTTGTAATTTTTTTGTACTCTGTTTTCTCAGTTGTTTTTCCTTGAGTTTGTCTCATCAATAAAATTTCTATCATTTTTAATCAAAAAAAAGAAAGTGTAAACAAAATTTTATAGCTGGTTATCATCTTAAGATAATGTT